>RJWM01019327.1:0-39297 GCA_004363535.1 Dasyprocta punctata
GTGGTGTGGGCAGGGTTTTTCTTTTTTTTCTTTCTTCTTCTTCTTCTTCTTTTTTTTTTTTTAATGTCTTTTTGAGACAGTCTTAGTACATAGTTCAGGCTGTCTTTGAGCTCACTTTGTAACCCATGCTGGTCTCAAACTCGCAACGATCCTCCTGCCACAGACTCCAGATTGCTGAGATTACAGGTGTGTATCACCCCACCCAGCTAGAGCAGACTTAATCAGCACCACGAGGTAGGTTTGGCTCCTCTAGAGTGGACCTGGCTGGTCGCAGGCAGAGGCTGGAAGTCTGGGCTGTAAATGCAGCCTTAAAGTTGCCCTGACTTTGTCTCAGGAGTGTGCCGGGGAGACGCTGTGAGGGGAGTGCCTTGTGCCGTGTTTGTCCGGGCTGAGAGGACGGTCCCACAGCGGTACTGTCACTGCCGAGTTATTAATACCCTCTCCCTCGGCTGGATTCCTGCCTGCCAGCAAGCCTGCCAGCAGCACGGGGCACGGTAACCCTCCAGCTGACCTTCAGGCCGGGCCCGGCACGGCTGGCTGGCTGGCTCTGCGCTCAGCGGTGCCCGTCAGTTTGTCCAGAAAATTCCAGAAGCCTCCCTGGGCCTCCAGCATGGACTATTCATTTCCCAAAGCAGGATGCGCTCTGGGTTCCAATCCTGTGGGCCAGGAGGTGTAAAATTTGTTGACAGCCACTCCTGGAGGGAGCCTCGCTCACCTCCCTCAGCTGCCAGCCCTGACTTCCCACCTGCGCCAGCCACACCCTCGACCACAGTGGGCAGTCCCCCTGCCCTCCTGTCTCCCTGAACCCCTGTCTCCCCAGGCGGCACAGGGCCGAAGTAATAAAACTAAATGGTAACACATGCACGCACACACACACGCGCGTACATGCCCACACGCATACACGGCACTGGCTGCGTGTCAGGCAGAGTCCCAGGTGTGTCACATAGATGAGCCCATTCAAGCCTCACAACCACCCGATGGGGTGATCAGAGTAGCAGCCCTGTTTCACAGACGAGGAAACGGAGGCACAGAGAGCCCAAGAAACTAGCCTGGTGTGCCCCACCGACGTGGAGAGAGCAGGGTCTGACTCGGTGTCAGCCCGGCCTGTGCTCGTGGCCCTGCCACGGGGAGGCCGAGGTGGTCACTGACCTGCTTTATAAGTCAGGAAGCCGCGCGCTCCCCGCCCCATAGCAACCTGCCTGGGGGACCAGGTGGAGGCCCCCAGAGCTCTGCCCAGGGGTCACCCAGACCTGCGGGGCGCCCTCCCTCCAGTGCCTACCGCTGTGTGCCCTCAGGGGTCACGGTGGGGCAGGAAGGACCCACCCCACACTCTGGGACAGTCCATGGTGCGGGGGTGACCTTGGATTCCCAACAAGTCCGTTTCCCTGTTTCCCTTTCACGTGTGGCCTCCTGTGGGTCCCAGTCAGCGATGCCCCTCGACAGGACAGGAGAGAACAGGGCAGGACCGTCCTCAGCCTGCGACTCCTCCTGCCGCACGCTGTCACTTGTCTGCGACTGGGCCCTGGCCTTGGGTCCCTCCCCGGCCATGTCCTGCTCCTAGGAGCCGCAGTGGCGGGGAGTCAGGCGCCTGACTCTGTTGCAGGCCTGGGAAGGGCTGGCTGACCGCTCGCTCGGCGCCTGGGTTTACCACCTGCCACCACTGCTATGTCGCCAACTCAGGTGTCAGGAAGCACCGCACTGCTCTTCAAAGTCTCCATGGCTTGGGCTTTGGACCTCGTGGGTTATTCCCAGGACTCAGGACAGCTCTGCCAGGACCTCGTGGGTTATTCCCAGGACTCAGGACAGCTCTGCCAGTCCACAGGGTGCAGGCAAGGCAGTTGGGGCACCCGCAGGGAGAGCTGCCACCCCCAGCACATCTGCCGAGTTCCTGGAGCTCCCGTCACAGGAGATCCCCTCTGCAGCCTGTGCCGCTCCCCGCAGCCACGCGGCCCAGACCCCTCGCTCAGCACCCCTTCCTAGGGTGAGCAGGACAGGGAGGGAGGTGGACGGTCGGCCCCAGGTCCCTGTGTCCTCCTGCTGTGTCGTCAGTGGACGCCGGGGCTCACTCTGGGAGTGACAGCCACCTCTGCCTGGGTGAATTCGAGTGGGGGCAGATGACAATCCCCGTGATTCCAGGACCCCGGGCCCTCCCTGCGTCAGGCACCGCCTGCTTGCCTGGCTGCCTGAGTGAGTCACCTGCCCACAGCCCTGACCCAGTGTGGGGCTCTCAGGTGAAGAGCAGCTTCCCGCAGGTCGGGTGCTCACTTACTCCACGGCGTGAACATACCCCTGTAACATCCATGCCGTTAGGTGTAGTCTGTGGACCACCAGCTTCACCGCCTCTGTTTCTCAAGGTCATAGTTTTCGGATGCAGAAACAGGGTCCAAACAGCTGAAGCGCCGAGGGTCCAGGACCAGCGAGCGGCAGAGCTGGACTTCAGCCATGGGGTCGCCCGTCTGAAGTCGGTGCCCACTCTGCCCACCTGACAGTCCCTCCCGCCACTCTGGCTCCCCCCGGGCGGCCTGCTCCCGCCTGAGGCCCTCTCACGCCCCTGCCTCAGGCCCCTGCGTCAGGGCAGGAGCCTTCCAGGAAGTGTCCTGGCTGGGCGAGGACCCCCACTGCTGGTTCGTGGGAGGGGATTGGTCAGGACCCCCACATCCACATCGCCCCGGCGCACTCTGCAGCCCCAGGCGGCGGGACCCGAGCAGCAGCCCGATTTCTCCAGTGTCTGTGAGCATTTTGGTGATTACCAAAACACGAATTCATTTAAAGGCATTATTGAATTCCTAGAGGTTTTTGTCATCATCTATTTTCTCAATCAACAGACACTAAACGTATAATGAGTCTCGCATGGGGACTGGTGTGGGAGAAACTACTCTGAACGAGGAGTCCCGGGGCTGGAGGTGTCGCTCAGTGGCAGGGTGCTCGGCTGGTCGGTGCCAGGCCCTGGGCTCCATCCCCGGCGGGGCAAGAAGGAAAGAAAAGGGGCAGGCTGCGTGGAGAGGGGAGGGGGCGGCTGGAGGGGGCCGGAGGGGTCCGGGAGCGGGGAGAACCTGGCCTGCTTCGGGGTGCGTGCAGAGGAGCCGCGCAGACGGGCCAGGCAGGCCGGACGGGGGCTGGAGGGCGGGCTCGGGCGCAGGACAGGGGGCTCGGGTCCAGCCCAGTCCCTCCCCAGGTTGCTGAGGCCCCCTGATGTCAGAAAGCGATCTCCCAGGGTCTCAGCTCAGTCGGGGAAGAGATGGGCTCCCCGACCACTGAGGCCTCGAAGCCTTCGGGGCAGGTCCCCATCAATCTCGGGTGCCCGGGAGAAGATTACTGCAGGAGCGCTGGGGCAGAGGAAGTCCGCGGTGGGGAGGGGGCAGGGCGCTCCCGCCTCCCGAGCCCTGCCGTCTGTTCACAGGCCCTCGGAGCCAGAGGTTCGGGACAAGCACCATTCACCGTCCGCAGGACGCCCCAAGGAGCACCTTTTAATCTATTAGAGACAAAAGGATCCGAATCCCATTTAAAACTGCTTAGGCCATAATGGGCAGGAGAACTTGGGGCCTCTCACGGAGCCGAGGGCTGGCGTCATATGGGGCCATCGGCGGGGAAGGCACAGGCCGATTTTCCAGAGCGGGGAAATGGCATTTTAAATCCATTCTGAAAACGACTGCAGGGTGAGAGGACCATGTCTGTGCGCTCCCGGGCAGCTCCCCACTCGCAGGATCAATACCAGGCCCTGGCGACATCCGGGCCGGGGCTGGAATGGGCGCTTTAAGAAAGCATCTGTTTCCGGGGAGGCTTGCTGTCTGGAATCGTACGGCAGTGCATCATCTTCTACAGTCACAGAAACTTATTTCAGGGCTGATTTTATCTTTTGAGAGGGGATCTCTTCCCTGCTTTCTTTTACCATTTAAAATCTCCGATATTTTTCCATTTTAGGGGCCAAATTCGATTTTAGTACAGCAATGATTTGTCTAGAAGCCCTTCAGCCACCGCCAAGTGCACTTAGCAGCGCAGGCAATGTTCCGATCTTGCTGCCCGCATGGGAAAAGCACGGGGTACCGATGAGCCCCGAAGCGGGCATGGCCAGGAGGGGACTGCTCTTAGGCAGCAGGGCCAGTGGGGGGCCCCCTCCCTGCACCCTTTGCTGCTCCTGGCCTTGCCTCTTAAAGTGGCGCCCAGGTCTGAGACGTGGCCCGACTCGGCGCAGCCCTACCTGCGTGGTTCCCCGCCTCCCCCAGGGTACAGAGCAGGCTGTCCACCCCTCGCAGATGGCCCGAGAGCCAGACCCTCGGGTCTGCCAGTGGCCAGCACGGCAACTGTACAGCCGCAAGAGAGGAACAGCTTTCTGAGGTCAGCATGTAGTAACGTGTAGCATGGTCCGGCGTGTGTGTGTATCTGTATGTGTCTGTCTGTAGGTGTGTGTGTCTGTGAGTGTGTCTGTGTGTCTGTCTGTGAGTGTGTGTGTGTCTGCCTATCTGTCTGTAGGTGTATGTATCTGTCTGTCTGTGGCTGTGGGTGTGTGTCTGTGTGTGTATGCCTGTCTGTCTGTGTCTGTGTTCCTCCACACCAGGGCCTGGCTGGTGGCTCCCTTACAACTCGAGCAGGGCCGCCAGCAGGGGGCAGCAGCCCGCCGGTCAAGCAGGGAAAGCCCCCGGGGATTAAGGCGGCTGAGATCAGAGCCGCCCCCAGCGCCCGGCTTTGCCCAGGCCTGTCCTCGAGGGTCCAGATGGCAGCGGAAGTTCTCCTGCCTTGGCTGAGCAGGAGTCTTTGCAGAGCTCACAAATCAGCTGGCGGGGCAGTGCGCACCTGTCACCTCAGCACCCCTGGAGGCTGAGGCAGGAGGATTGAAAATTCTAGCCCAGCCCAGGTCAGTTTAGCAACTCAGACCCTGTCTCAGACTGAAAAATAAAAGGACCGAGGACATAGCTCAGTGCAAAGGCCCCGGTTTCCACTCCTAACACCCATGCACCCCATACCAGAACTGCTCCAAAGCCTCCTGTCAGTCAACAACGTCTGTGACCCAGCTTCACGGGCCACAGGTGCCAGAGCCAGAAGGGCTGTGGGGGCACTGAGACCACATCCGAGCGGAGCAGGCCCCACTCCAGAGTCCCCGCGCGGGGCCCACATCTGGCTGGTGCCCCCAGCCCCTTCCCCCGCCGGCAGGGCCTCCCCTGTCCTGTAGGAGACGAAAGCAGCAGCTGCCCCGATCCTCTGCACCCCCACCCCCGGCCAGCGAGCGGGCTCCTCCCGACTGCCTGGCGCTCTCCAAGTTTATTGCTGTTCCTGCAGCTGCTCAGGGCAAGACGGCCGCCACACGGCTTTCTGCAGGGAAGGATTTGCTCAAGCGCCTCGCTCAGAGCAGGAGGAAGCAGGGGTGCTGCCGGCTGCCAGGCGGGCTCAGCCTGGCCTGTGCCCCAGGATGCAGCAGGCCGGCGGGGGGCTCCCTCCGGCCGCGGGACCCTCAGAGGGAGGCTTGTTCAGGTCCCGGTTAGGAGCCCGGTGTGGCAGGCGTGTGAGAAAATGGCACAGGAGGGGACCGGGAGACCGGGTCCTGCCTCGGACTCCCTGTCCCTTCCTCTGCATGCCTCAGTTTCCCTTGTGGGTCTCCAAATCCTTCAGCCTTAGCATGTGGGAAGGAATGGATGTGGCAATACTCAAAGCAACTGTTGAGGGCTTGGTGCAGGCTACGCCCGTGTCAATGGTATCTGCTCACGCTTTCCCTGAAGGATCTGTCACGATAAAGTCTCTGGGGGACGGGGCCTGGGATGGGTTTAGGCCTGAGTATCAGGGTCGCCAAAGAGCCCAGAAGGGCTGAGGAGGTAGGCCCGGAAGACTCTGCCCTCCCTGCGGTGGCCCCGGGGGAGCCCTGCCCCCGGCCTCAGGCTGCCGCTCAGACACTGATGCCATCCAAGCCCCGTGGCCCCATGGGCGGAAGGGTGGGGCTGTGGGGACAGGACATGCCGGTCCTGGGACAGCACCAGGGGTGCTGTGGCTTTTCCTGGACCCCTGCCTGGGGGAGGCGCTAACCCCATGGGGAATGGAAATCTTGGCCTCGGCCCCTGCACCTGCCGCCCACGCTTCCTCTGCAGCCCCGGCTCTGAGTTGTCTCCGGGCCTCCATGCCCGGAACAGTGAGCAGACTCGGCCTCCCGAGAAGGGCGGGCTGTGATTACCCAGGGGGACGGGGGACCCGAAGAGGGGCACTTGCAGGATTCCTGTACCGCTGGTCTGTCCTCAGCCCCCACAACAGCACACGCAGATACGCGGACATGCGGGGACACCGGCGACTTCAGAAGGGGGTGCCAGCCAGCCCCGCATGGAGATGAGACCCCTGTGGTGGGAACTGTGGCCTGAGGACCCTCCCGCCTGCACTGGGGCCATGCAGGAGTTTCGCGACGTGGTCCCCGGCATCCCCACCCCACGGCAGCACTCACCAGGCGCCTTCTGGGGCCGGGTACGTGGAGAGGCGTCTTGGTTTGGGGTCCCCACTGTCTGCGGACGTTGGGTGAGGGCCTGTCCCGGCTCCGAGCGGGCTGTCTGCTCGAGAGCTGGGTGAAGTCTGCCCAGCAGGCAGCGCTGCCAGCAGCCTGGGAGGAAAGGTCACCTGACGCCCGGGAAGGGCTGGCAGGCTGGGTGCTGCCATGGGGCAGGGCCAGGGGTCTGGGAGGGAGGACAAGAGGAGGAGTGGTCTGAAGGGGAGGGGAGCTCTGCTCAGCTGCCTGCGTGGGAGCCAGGCCGCGGGCACCAGGGGGCGATGGCTCGAGGTCCCCGGTTTCTGTTTTTTGTTCTGCCTTGCACATGCTAAGCACGCGCTCTGCCCCTGCACATCACCCTGGTCCACCCCGGTTGCTGTCTGACCCCTGTTCAGAAGGAAAGGGGCAAGGTCACGCAGCTAACGGTCAGCTGCTGACTGTGTATTTTGAGGCCCGCTGAATGCCAGCCCCTTACTGCTCGGGCTCAGTAGCTCAGACGAACGACCCATGTGGGTGCTGTGTGGGGCAGGGCGGGGGTCCAGGAGGGGCCCCAAACTGGAGACACTGGAATGGGGTCACGGAGTGGGTGACTGGGGCTCTAGCTAAGGAGGAACGGAGGCCCAAGCACGGAGGCTGAGGCTGCGGGGACGGGGAGCAGGGAGATCGCAGGAGCCCAGCCCGCCCCGGCCCTCGGCTTCCGGGAGGAACCAGAGCCCCGTGTGCAGGGAGCCAGGCTGGGCTTGTGCTCGGCTCGGAGGTGGCTGGCAGGTGCGGCCCTCCAGGGCAGCAGGGCGGCCAGTCGGGCACAGAGGGGGCGGCTGAGTGACGTCTGGTGCCTGTGCTGGTGGGGACAGTCGGGCAAAGGACAGGCGTCAGGTCTGGGCGGCCCCGGCACATTAGGAAGGGCTGAGGTCAGCCTCCCTGGGCCCCTCCACGTGTCAGCGGCCTCCGGAGGCCCAGCGACAGCCTAACCCTAACCCTGCCCTCGGCCTGCTCTGGTGTCGCCGTGGCTCCCGTCCCCATCTCCTGGGGCACCAAGGCACGGCGACCGTTCTGTGCCACCCTGCCTGGCACTACACAGCGCTCGTCCTTCAGTCCCCGCCCAAGCGCGCAATGCCATGGCGGAGGCAGGGCTGGGACCCGGGTCTGCTGGACCTGGCTGCTGGCTGTGTTGGCCCCTGCGGTGCCCTCTGTGTCCCTAGGCCCTGGGCCCTGGGCTGGCGGGATGAGCTCCCCGGATATGGGGGGCAGTGTGGCAAGTGGGGCGCCTCCTGCCCGGCCTCTTCCCTGGCTGTCCTCCGTACAATGAATCCTCTGCTGTGACAGTCACGGGCCTCCCACGTCCGGGCGCTCGGCGCTGCCCCACAACGGGAATTTCTGGGGTGGCCTGCGGTAGGATGGGGGTCCCCAGGGAGGGCAGGTGGCCGGGCTGCCCACTCCCCACGTGCTCCGTCCCTCCCACGGCCCACACCCCGTTGCCATCTTGCTTGTGTAATTTGCTCCCTGAGTGTCCTGCTGCCGGTTGCCACCCCTGGAGCACAGGGTGACCTGCCCTCCCTACCTCCTCCGACCTCCCTCTCCTCCCGGCTGCACCCAGATCCAGCTTGGCGCCCTGGAGCCACCGCAGGGAGGAGTGGGAGGCCCCTGGGGCTCTGCAGGAAGTGGATCCCCACCTGGGGGCCAGAAGGTGGCTGAGCCTGGCTGGGACCCAGGTCTCGGGAGGAACCACCCGTGCCCCGTGCTGCAGCCTGCTTCCCATTTCTGTGTTGTCACCAAGAGCCGGGTTCCACACCAACTTGTTACTCATCTATTTATTTGACAACATTTTTGAGCCCCAAACATGTGACAGAGACGCACAGTCGCAAAACATGCCAGAGCTGGCAGTCGGCTTTCTGTTATGCAATCAAATAGGTCAGTCCGCCTCTGTCCTCCGCAGTGGCCAAGTCCTCTCCACGGTCATTCCCCCGGCTCAGCTGCCTTCCTGAGATCCTGCTGCTGAGCCTCCCTCTGCGGCCGCATCTGGGCGCCACCTCCGCCAGTCCACAGCTCCCTCTGGCTGCCACCGACGCGGCAGACTTGCCGAGGTCCCAGGAGAAGCCCCTCCTCCCTCTACCGGGTCCCCTCTCCCGGCCCAGCTTGGCGCGCACCTGTCCTTCCTCCTCCCCCTGCCACCCCGCCCCCCTGCCACCACCCCGCACCCTGGGAAGCGGGGAGGGACGCTGAGCCCGCACAGCCAGGGCGCCTGGAGCCCAGCAGCCTGCGGCCCTCCCGGAGTCCCATGCACGCCCCTGCAGGCCTGACCGACCCCGGGGCCAGCCCCACTGGTGGTCTCCAGCCCGGGCACCTGTCAGGCTCCCAGGCAGCTGCAGGGCCGAGGCCTCCCTCTGGGCCCTGGGCCCCACGGGAGCCGTTGAGCCGTAAAGTGCAAACCCAGAATGCGCTGTGTTCTCTTAGGAAGCAGCGGGATGTCATCACTGGGGGCTTGGGGACGGACGTCAGTTCCGTGACGCTCGGCCACGTGTGGTGCCCAAGTGTGGTGCTCTCAGCCCTTCAAGCTCACGCGGTGCTTCCCATGGGACAGTGTCACCTTCATCTTTCAGCAGAGGAAACTGAGGCAGGGTGCAGCCTCCCCACAGCTGACCTTCAGCTGAGTCCCCTCCCTCAGCCCTCACCTCATTTCTGGGGAGCCCCGTGGTCACATGTCTCCAGCCGAGCTCGGCCGCGTTGGGACCTGGGCGGCTGGCAGGTGGGAGGCGCCACGGCGGCGCACAGACGTGGGCTGGGCACCGGGCACTCACTGGGCACTGGGCACTGGGCAGACAGCGGAGTCTGCAGCAACTCTGGGTTCCGATTCACCTGTGGCTGGCATCTGGCTGAGGCCCAGAGAAAGGACACTTCCCAAGGGCCGCAAGGGCTTGGGACACGGAGGATCTGGGTCTGTGTCTCCCAGTCCCGGACGGCAGGCAGGACGGCGGTTCCTGTGAGATTCTGAGCCGTGGAGGGCGCCCGTGCGAGCCCTGGTACCTGGGTGATGCGCCGTCCGTACTGCAGTGCGCATCTCCTTTGCAAACCCTCGGGAGCTCGCGAGGCCTCTGGGGTGGGCAGCAGCAGAGGAAGGAGGCCGTGGGAGCCTCGTCCTGCCAGCCAGGTCCGGGCTGCCTCCGTCTCCTGGGGCTGCCTGAGCCACTGCTCCTGCTGGGTTTCACAGTTTCGCTGGCTCCACAGAGACTGCCGGGACATGAGCGCCAGAGGCCCCCGCAGGCCGCCCGCCCCAGCCTTTCATTTGGCACTGAGGCCCGGCACAGCCAGGCTGCGGAGGGACGCCAGGCCTGCCCAGTGCAGCTGCAGGTGGAGCGGGCTCGGGCCCGTGGCCCACCGCGGCTAGCTCCCCTCGCTGCAGAGTCGCCGGCGGTGTGGACGCACGCACGTCCTCACCCAGCCAAGGCCCAGCATCCTCCTCGGAGACCAGGGTGCTTTCCTTGGGGCCACTGTGACCTTGCAGGGGTGTAATATGAGCAATCAGCCTTGGACGCGGCGTCGGACACCAGGCCCCCCCAACTTAACTATTGTTATCATTGTGATCGGAGGGGGTGGGGCAGGCTTCGAGGGGGTAGGCCTCCATCTGGGGGCACCCGTGAGGCCACATCTCACCCTCAGTTCTGATTCCTGGTTATGTGGAGGCTCAGGATATTTGAATCTGGGATGGTGGCACTGTCCCCCAAACCTAGGACACGTGAGGTGTCATGGCACAGGCTAGCTGACCTGCTTGCTGGAGCGGGGAGTGCAGGCCTCCTACGAGACAGGGCATACTAGCTGGCTTTGCAGGGTGTATAGGAGTCCTCAGACAAGAAGTGAAAGTGGGGCATGGAGGAGCCAGGTATTTCTGGGGGGCTATGGTGGCTGCAGAGGGCTGGGGTGGAGAAAGGCGCCCTTATATTTTCTGGGAAGCCAGGACACTTCCTCAGTCACACCTGAGCCATGGGAGCCCAGGAAGAGACCCCAGCTGGGCAGGGGCGCCCCAGTCTTGCCGACTCTGCTGCCAGGTGTTAGCTGGGGGAGGACTGGCTCTCCCTGGGACCTCGAACTGGAAGGAGGCTCCAGGCCGGGGCTGCGGCGTGAGGGCAGAGGACGGCCGGGGGCGGCCGGCGCGCATTATTTATGGCTGTTTCTCTGTAAGTCCTTCAGGGCCGCCAAGGTAATTGAATAAGTGAGCGTGAGCAAAGACGGGCGATCATTTAATTGTGGCAGAAAATGAAGTTGGTTGCAGCTGGGGGCTGCCAGCCCATTACCACCGGCCGGGTTTCTGCTGAGCTGGGCACACAGGGCGGCGGTACCATCCATCCCTGGAGCCCCCACGCTGTCCCCTGGCAGCCGCCCCCATGCCTGGCTGTGCTTGGTGGTGCTGGGGGCTCTCTGGACAGCCCACTCCCCAGGCCCACTCTGTGCCCCGGGAAGGCAGTGGAGGGGCCGGGGGGCCCAGTGGCAAGAGTGGGGCTGACACTGGAAGGTTTCAAGCAGTGGCGATGGTGGCGGACGCGTTCCAGCCCGTCGTGTGCCATGCGCAGTTCCACGCGGGCCTCGTGGGGAGTGCTGTCGCTGGGACCCCGTTTCACACGAGGAACCCAGGCACCGGCTCCTGACCCGGTGCACTGGACTCAGAGGCCCCTAGGGGACTCGGAGATCCTGCGGGGCTTTGTGAGGGGCTGCTGCCACCATTTGGCTGGGACACAGGGAGACCTGGCCGTGAGGCCCCCGCTGAGCTCCGGGGAGCCCTGAAGGCCCTGCAAGGGTCCTGCCTCTCATCTCTGGTCTGATTTTGGCCTCACTGCCCCTGTGACCCACCCTCTGGGGCAAGGCTGGGGCAGACAACTGAACCCCAAATTCTGGCGTCCTTTCCAAGCCTTCCAGGAGGAGAACAAATGAGACCTGGGCTGGGGAAATGTTGGGAGGGGCTGGAGCTGGGGCCTGGGTCACCTCAGGGGGCTCCCTATTACTAAGGTGACCAGAAAGCAAAGTGAAACATATCTGCATTTCAGGCAAACAAGGAGGGATCCCGTGAAAGGATATTTATTCCACAGGACTCTGATTCGTGGGGTCCTGCGTGTACTCGGCGGGGTGCGGGGGCTGCCGGCCCAGCTCATTTCCTCACCTGCTGAGCGGGATACTAACGCCCCTGCAATGCTGTTGGTGCCCGTGGTGAGGGTCGGGAGACCCCGGGCTTCCCTCTCCCCCGGTGCAGGCTGTGCCCACGTGGCTGCCCAGGCTCCAGGCACCTGGCATCTCACCAAGGCTCCCAAGGAGCCCGGCCGGCTGGGGTAAAGCTGCCGGTCTGTCAGTCACCCGTTCTTTGCTGAGTTCCTGAGCCCCTCCCAGTGCCCGGCACAGATCTGCATGGGGAGGGCTGAGCAGGTGCTGGGAACTGATAGGAACCCTCGATGTTAGCAGACAGCGCCCCAAATAAGTAGTTAGCTGGTGGGTGGATGGGAGCGAGTGGCAGAGAAGAAGCAGAGCAGGAAAAGGGCTGGGAGTGCCAGGGGAGAAGTCAGGGAAGGCCTCATGGAGGAGGTGAGATGGTGGGTGTGCAGATGGCCAGGAGAAGGCACATCAGGAACAAAGGCCCTGGGGCAGCAGGAGTGAGCAGCGGGTGGGAAGAAGGGGGCTCAGAGGCCCGTATGTGACTCTGGCTTCCACTTGGATGGACGAGTCAATCCCAATCTATGCAATTTGTGGAGCCCCAAGCAAAATGAAATGGTGGGACTCTTGTTCAAAAATTATTAAGAGCTTCAAGATGGCAACGGCCAGCTGAAGAGAGTGTGGGATCCTCCCGGGCATGGGGCCAGCTGCATGGGTCACGTGTAGATGGTGAAACTGGCCCTGGGTCGGTGGAGGACACGGTGACAGCGGGGAGGTCGTGCGTTGTCAGACTGGAGGTGATGGGGTCCAGTGGTGGAGGAGCCGACAGACTGCATTTTACATGAGGGAGACTGGGTCTCAGGGGCTGTAAGTCACCAGCCCAGGAGGCCCCAGCCGGGAAGCAGCCGGGCCAGGTGAAGACGGGAAAGGCGCCCCCTCTGCTCTCGGCACTGGGCCCGTTTCCCGCTGTCCCCGTAGTGCCCTGGCTGCACGAACACTTTGGTGTTTGTCCCATGGGGAGTTCTGATGTCGCCCATTTGTGTTCTCTTCCTTTCAGCCTACATCCCCACCTGACAAGCTTTTTAAGGTTGGAAGGTGACGTTTCATCCATGCATGCGTGCATCCCTCAGTCATGTGTCCACTCATCCATTCTAACCCTTCCTCCTTCCTACCATCTGTTATGGCCGATACGTTGTGTCCACCTGAGAAGTGTAGAAGTTTAAGTGACTTGGCAGGGGGCCAGAGTCCTTCCTTTGTAAACATCCTCATCCTGTGCAAGAGGAGGGTAAGGAGATTTTGTGAGTGCTACACCCGCCCTAGGGGGTGGTTGCCTGCTTATAATATAAGGGAGGAAAAGCGGCTTGCTGTCCCCCTTTTTGCTCTGGCTGCTTTTGCTGGCTGCTGCCTTGAAGGTGTTGCCCCTGTGCCATGCTACCCTGCCTTGGAGCCAACTGATTATGGACCGAAACCTCCACAAACAGTGAGCTAAATAAACCTTTCCTTCCTTCATTTTGGGTGTCAGGTGTTTTGTCCCAGCAATGAGAGAAAAGTAACCAAGACATGATCCCTCTATTCATGCATTCCATCCACCCATTGCATCCATTCATCCACCCATCTGTTCTATCCATCCATCCATTCTACCCATCCATCCACCCATTCCATCCATCCATCATCCTATCCTATTCATCCACCCATCCACCCATTCATCTATCCACCTATCCATTCCATCCATCCATCCATATCCATGCATCCATCCCATCCCATTCATCCATCCATCTGTCCTATTCCATCCATTGATCCATCCATCCATCCATCCTTACAGAACCTGCCAGGTACCACTGACTGCGCTGGTCTTACAGGTGTGTAAAAAGGAATCAGAGATGCGCTCCTCAGTAATCCACATAATGGACCAAACATGGCCAAAGGACTGGACTAGAAGAGCAAGGGGTGAGCAGGCGGGTGGCCATGGGACAGACAGCATGAGCGGACAGGTGGTCCGTGACGGAGGGATGGCGTTCTGGGCAGTGACGGGGACAGCAGGGTGGTAGCCACCCTCTGCCTTCTGTGCTCACAGAGTGCTGGCCACCAAGGAGCCCAGCAGGATGGGCAGAAAGGCTGCCGAAAGCAGGGCCACCTGCCCCTGAGGGGTCAGGGAAGGAGAGGCGGGGAGGCCTGCGGGGTCTGGCTGCTGGCCGCTGCATCCAGGCTCCCACGGACGGGAGGGGAGGGGGGCTTGGGAGGCAGCCTGGTGTGGCAGCTGTCGTTGTCACTGCTCTCTCACGCGTCCCGCTGGCCAGCGCTTTCCTGCCCGCCATTAGCCGCACAGCAGTCAGAGGAACCAGCCCCGGGAGCCATCTACACCCAGGAACCGCGGAAGGGGTGGAGTGGGCTCAGGCAGCCAGCAGCGGCTCACCTCGAAGGCGTCAGAAACCTGACTGTGTCTGAGAAAGATCTCCAAGGATGAGCTCCGTCATGATGAGGACGCAAGTCCAGGAAGAGGGTGGCATGGCACCTGGGGAGCAGAGAAGGCAGGGACGGGGGTGGGGGCAGGGAGGCCCAGGCCCGTAGAGTTCTGCAGGCCAGGGAGGGAGGATGTGGCCAGGGTAACAACAGCGTGGTCAGCTCATCAGAGGGCTGCGCCCACTGAGAGGAGGCCGAAAGTCCGGTCAGAGAGCTTGGGAATAAACTGACAACAGTTCATGGAACTCTCAGGGAATAGGTAGTGGCCACCGAGGGGCAGATTAATTAACTTCAGGACACAAAAGGTTGTACGTGAAGGGAAATGCAGGCTTGACACACGACGTGAGTTGGCTGGAGCCGTGTTCACCTGTTGTGACAGTAATGTCACCATGGGGCGCTGACTTAATGAAAGCTGTGGGAGAGGCACAGGGGCAGGAGGGGGAGACGGGGTGGGGGTTGTTCAACGCTGGGGGCGGGGAGCTCAGCTCTCCTCTGGAGCTGGGAAGTCAGTGGAGAAAACCTGAACGGAGGAATCGTGAGTCTGCAGCACAGGCGTATTCTATAGTATGGGGATGGCAAGCAGAACGAAGTGAAAGCAGGCCTGAGGGGCAGGGGACAGCTGCTTGCGCTTCTTAAATCACAAAGAACTGTTGGACTTCTAAAGAGGTGTTCAGGGGTCCCAGGTATGGTGGCGCATGCATGTCATCCTAGCACTCTGGGAGGCTGAAGCAGGAAGATTACAACAGGTTCAAGCCCAGCCTGGACAACTTAGTGACTTATCAACACTCTGTCTCAAGGATAAAAAAAAATAAAATAAAATGCCGAAGGGCTGGGGATGTAGCTCAGTGCAAAGGCAGTGCTGACAGCCGTGAGTTGAGGTCAGCTCTTCCCTGGGGTGAGGCCTCACCCCCTGCTCCCCCTGCAGCTCTGGGCTCCGCTGCTCTCTGACAGGGCTGAAGGGAGGGGTGGGCCCTTCGTCCTCCCTCAGTCCTGGGGGTGCTCCCAACAGCCTGCAGGGGACAGAGAGGCTCCCCCTCCACCCAGGGTTGGGGTGCGTCCACCTCAGCCTGGCTCCACGCTGAGCCCCTCTCTCAGGGCAGCCCCAGCCCAGCCTGGCTTTTCAGCACGCTTGGGCGCCTGGGCTAAGGAGGCAGCCCCCGGGGTCCCTGTGGCCGGGCGGCTGGACCCAGGCTCTGCGTGTGCTCTGCCCCAGCTCCCCCTCCCGCCACGCCTATGAGCCAGGTTGGGGCTGCCAGGACCCTGTCTGCCTCGCAGCAGAGGAGCCAGGCCCACTGTGCTTGCCTGGAGCAAGGAGGGGGCAGCCCGCCTGCTCAGGGCTGCGTCTGCCTCTGGACCAGCCCCCCGTAAGCCAGGCTGTAGGCCCAGGCACTTGGGTGGCCGAGGGCAGAGCACCGCTCAAATTCAGGAGATGGGGCCAGCACAGCCAGATCCCGGCTCCAAAAAACAAAGGTCTTTGTAACTAACTGAGGTCTCAGGAGGGGCTCTTCTCGTGCACTTCCTGTCCACCCCGGGGGAGCCACACCTTCCCGGCGGCAGACACTGCGCGCTGTGTTGCTTGGTCCTTTCGAGGACTCTAAGGTGCCTGTGACAGCCCATTCTGCAGAACAGGCGCACGAGGCCCCGAGGGAATGTGTCATTTGAGGCCGCCTGGCCGGGAAGTCAGGGCTCCCAGAACCTGGGGTTCAGATCCACCGCCCCTGCTGGTTATGCAGCAGATTCCGTGCCGCCCCTGCCAAGGCCCCCGTGTCCCCACGCACTGACCGGTCCCCACTGCCCCTAGGTACACACACCTTCCCCAGGAAGCTCCAGGGACTGCAGTGGGCGCCTCTTGTCTAACTGGGTGGGTGCTCTGCTGTCCCCTCCCCTGCGGACCCGGCTTTGGGCAATGACCTGAGCCCCCTTCCGAGCCTGGCAGAGCCCCGGAGTCGGCACGTGGGGGGAGCACAGGCAGCACCTGCGGGGGTGGATGCGCGTGTGGCCCGGCCCTGTGCTCCGGTGGGGTCTCACCGGGGCTGAGAGAGCCCGGCGGGCAGGTCCTGAGACAGGCGCACCCCTTGCTTGTCCCCGCTCCTCTGCAGGAGTAAATAAGGCGAAATAAACACGCTTGTCCCTGTTAAATTTCATCTCGTTAGATCCACGCCATTGCTCCGCCTGTCAGCCTCTCTCCAGATCCTCGCTCTGTCATCTGGCGTAGTCCTCGTCGTCCCCCAGCTGTGCGGCATCTGCAGGTCTGTTGAAGTGCACGGGGAGTGGTGGCCCCCGAGGAAGCCCCTCCCCTTCTGCGTGGTAGGACCCAGGCGTGGGCACTCGCGTGTGTGTGCGCGTGTGCACTGCCCTCCCACCCCGCCCTGGACACCTGCAGCCAAGACTTGTGTACGAGTGTCACTGTGGGGCACGGAACACTCTGGGCACAGCCACACCACCTCGCCTCCGCAGCCTGCTGTTTCCACACCCCCGGACCCGACTGCCCTGCTGCCTTCTTCCACCAACCAAGCCTGGGCTCGAGCCACCGGCAGCATGGCTCCTCGCTCTACCAGGCCTCCCGGGCCTCCCTCCGACGCGTGGCAGGTCGGACACAGCCGGGTGCCCTCTCTGCAGTGGCCGTGGCTGCTGCCCGGGTGAAGACCTCCCTTGCGCAAGCATCTGCTGGGCACTGAGTCTCTGATCCTTCCCTTGTCTTGGTGGTGATCACACGGCAGGGGAGCAGGCCGGGAAACCCCTCCAGACGCTGCCCCGTCCCTGCACAAGGCTAGCAGAGCCAGTCCCCAGCCACGGGTGGACCTTCAGGACTGTCCTAGTCTGTGCCTGGCCCCAGGCACCGGAAATGGGCGGTGGGGGACTCAGGCCTGCTCCCTGCCTTCTGTGACGCAGCGGGGCCTGTCAGCGGAGTCAGGGAGGGTGGGCGGAAGCTGCCGTGACACACGGGCCTGGCTCCGTGGTGGTCGGTGACACCGGGTGCCGGTGGGAGAGGTGGGGGCCTGCTCCACATCCTCGCTGGGGGACCCAGGCCAGCAGGCAGCCCCAGCAGCAGCGCCACACCCCAGCCCAGGAAGGAGAGGCCGCGACGAGCCTCTCTTGATGTCCCTGTCTAGGAGCGCCGTCTGTCACTTCCGTTCCCGTGTCACGAAGCGGGCAGGGAGTCTAATCTCGTGCCAGCATTTAGCAGAAGGCCTCGGTGACAACCCGCACCCGGGTCATCTCCGTCCCACGGGGCCATGTGGGATGGGTTTGGTTCTCTGATGAGCGAGAGAGAAAAGAGAGAAAACAGAAAAGAAAAAAAGGCCTTTATTGAGGAAACAGGAGGGTTGCCGAAGAGACGCAAGCACCCTCTGGAAGCTTCAGGAGAAAAACCGAGAGCTTTTATTTGGAATTTGACAGAGTGTGGAGTTAAAGGGGCTGGCAGAATGACGTACTGACAGCTGATTGGAGGGGCCTTTGCGCGTGCGCGAAAAGAGGGCTGTTTGACTTGCGGCTTTGCAAGATCACACGAAGGTGCTGTCCAGCGCCAAAGGGAGCCCGCACATGGGGAAAAACCTGTCAGAATGTTCTCCAGGCCCCCGGGTTGTTTGCTGGTGGTGGGGACCTGGGGTGCATGGGCAGATTGGAGAGGGGGCCCCTGCTCAAGGCTGCGGCCGGGACCTTCCCCTCCCTTTCCTTCTTTCTCTTTGCTTGCAACTGGAGACTGTGGAGTCCCCACTCCTGGGGGACCCGTCTGTGCCAGGTCAGCTACCTCCAGGGAGGAGCAGGCCTCAGTGGCTTCTGGAATAAAGTTTCATAGAACACAGCACACCGCGCACCCCACAGACGAGGCCTCTGCCTGGGTACTGTGTCCAGGTCCGTTTCTTGGGTGTGACACAGGGACCCTGTAGGATGTCACCATTGACGGGAACAGTGAGTTTTACCGGGAGACTCTGGGTAACCTCTTTGTGTCTTCTTATGAGTTTTAAACTATTGCCAATTAAAAAGTTGTGGTAGGGCCAGGGATTTAGCTCAGCAGCACAAGCACCTGCCTGGCAAACTCGAGGTCATGAGTTCAATCCTGGTTACCAAAAAAAAAAAAAAAAAAAAGAAAGAAAGAAAGAAAGAAAAAAGAAATGGAAGAAGGAGTAAAGGACAGGAGGGAAAGAAAGTTAAAAAATAGTTGAGATCTGGTATGTGCCAATTTCCTATGATAGATGTATCCTTATGTGCTACAAACATGTACTAATAAAATATAAAAATCAGCAGAAAAGCTGAATAAAACTCATATCTCATTTTTAAAAAGTTGTAATAATAACACAACCTTACTGGTTTTTTGGGGGGTCTTTTTGAGACAGAATCTCCCTATGCAGTTCAGGCTGGCCTTGAGCTCACTTTGTGGCCTTGAACTTGCAATGATCCTCCTGCCTCAGCCTCCCAAGTGCTGGGATTACAGGTGTGCACCACCACACATTGTAACCTTAGTGGTTTAAAACAACCCATTTATGTACCGATTCTACCATCCGAGCAGGGCTTGACTGGAGGCCTAACTGTGCACGGATTGAGCTGCTACAGGTGGCTTCAGTCACACATCTGCTGTGTCACCTGGGATCCCTGGAGGTGCTGGGGACCTGGCCAGCCGCCTCCCCCAACAAGGTCTGTCCCCTGTGGCGCTGGCTCTTTCTATGGTGGCTCTCGGACCAAGAAAGGGGAAATAGAAGACGCAAAGCTTCTCAAGGCCTTGGGCAGAGACCAGCCAGTGTCCTTATGGCCACGTCCCCCTGGTCAAAGTGGTCACGAGACCAACCCAGACTCAAGATTCAGAAAGGAGGCTCCACCTTTAGGAGAAGGGACTGAGTGGCATCTTCAACCTGTTGCCGTCGCCAGTGTGTCAGGGGCTGCTGAGGTCACTTTTTGGATCTGTGGACCGGGCCTGAGCCCGGGGTCGTGGAGGGAAGAGCCCGCTCCCTGCCGAGGCGCCCATCTCTTGGGGCAGGGCCTCCTCGCTGGCCCGGCTCCACTGCCAGATTCTGTTTTGCACACTGGTGTTTGCAATCAAAAAGTTCAGCGGTCCTTCCAGCACGCTTAAATTAGTCCCCATGAAAACCAAATCATTTCATTTGCAGAGAAGGGCTTAATTGCAAGGGGAACGAGGCAAAGGGAATTCTGTTGCCTGTTTTCATTGAAGAAAATTACTGTACTTTCCCCTGTCTCCTTCTGAAATAGAAGCAGCTTCGAAGCGGGGCTGTGATCACAGTGGTACCTCCTTGGCCCGTGCTCCCCACAGCCTGTAGCTCAGCTCTGTCCCACACCCGAGGCCCTCTGCAGGCCATGCTTGCGCATCTGTCCAGCCCAGGCGGCCCGGCCCTGGCCCCAGGTGGGCAGCCCTTTCATGGTTTGCAAAGCAGCTGGAGTCGCATTGCATCTCTGCAGTGCTCACTCGCCCTGGAATTCACGCAGACCCTTGGCCTCGAGCCTGACCGCACCGTCGGCAGGTGACATCCCACCGTTCCTCTTAGACTCCAGTAAAACCTGCTCCGCGTCTCACCCCCCAGGGCTGGGGAGACCGCACGTTGAGGAGGCCTCCTAAGAGTCTTCCCAGGCCCTGGGCTTGTTCAGCAGGGGCAAGGTGTGACCTGGACCTCTCCATGGCTTCTCCCAGTAGTTGGGGCACTGGATGTGGGGCTAGGTGAACCCCACACACTGAACCCATGTCTCAGACGGTCCAGCCTGTGCTTCTTCATGGCCAGTGTGGAGCTGTTTTCTGGGGACGCAGAACTGGACCCTCTGGGAGCGTTGCCTGCTGCCAGGCAGTGCATGTGATGGGGCCCTTGGCAGGTCAGAAGGTGGGCGAGTTGCCTAGGTCACTCAGGTTAAAAAGGGGAAAAGAAAACCAGGGCAAGTATGAACAGAAAACAGGAATTCAGGCCTTAGACTCTCAGTGCCTGGTTCGCCTCCTGAGATGGGAGTTTTCATTCATTCACTCGGTCACTGAATACTCACTGAACGCCCGCTGTGTGCCAGGCACTGCCTGAGAACTGGGCGTTGGGCAGAGAAAGGATCAGCAGACCCATGCCCTGGGGGAGCTGAGGCTGGAGCAGAGGTGGGGGCAGTGCATCGAGGAAAACACGCTGGAAGCCAGGGGCCGGGAGGAAGCAGGGGGGCTGGGCCTCAGAGGACGTGGGGTGAGCAGGCAGGTGTGACCTCAGACGGGGAGGTGACAACAGAGCGGCCCTGAAGGAGAGAGGGTGTGAGCCCCATGGAGGTCTGGGGCACACAGCGCGGTGACAGCCAGCGCAGTCACCATGTTGTTACCTGCTGGCGAATCTGGCCATTTCTTTCTTTGCCACGCTCTTCGCTCCAGGGACACAGTGACTTGCCCAAAGTCCTGGCCACCGAAGGCAGAGCCAGTGCCGAGGAGCTGAGCCCCGTGGCTCCCCCTGCCTGGGTGCTGTGCTGGGGACACGGAGGTGCTGGGTGACAACGTGCCCACGTTGTCCCTGGTGACTACTTGCCACTAGGCTGTCTCCGGGGACGGAGATGGGGAGCTGTGCCGGCTGCCCTGGGGATGCCAGCTCCGGGACAGCTGGGTGTCACAGCCATCCCCCACCCCTTCTCTTTGGGGACGGAGACCGCACATGTGTGTCAGCAAAGGGAGTTTTAGAGGCTCAAAGTCAATGGTGCATTAATTAAGGCGAACAGCTGCTACCACAGCTCTCATGATAAGTGAGTGACAAATGGTGCGTCTACCTTCTTCCTGGCCTCCTGGGTGGACGTCCACAGCTGAAATCTGTGGGCTACGGCCTCTCTCCTCACCCCATGGCCCTGCTTTGTTGGCACCCACCGTGGCCCCCAAGGGTCGTCAGGAGGGAAGACAGGGCTGTGGCCCGGGCAGTGCCGCCGAAACACCCCAGCAATGGCTCCTCCCCAGGTCACCCCATGCCCTCCTCAGACAGAACCCGCCAGCCTGCGCTGTCCCGAGCCATTGAAACGCCAGGCCCGGGCCCAGAGCCGAGCAGAAGTCTCCAGGGCTCCCAGTGAGGCTGGGCCAGGGGCGTGGCGCCCAGGGCCGTGGCCCCGCATTTCTTCCTCCAAGTCCCTCTGTCTCATGGAGCCCACACTAGCACCCCCCACAGCACCGGACAGCGAAGGTGAGGCGAGGTCCCCGCTGAGAATCCAGGAGGGAGGCAGAACCCTTTCCCGAGCAGTGTGCTGGACCCTTTGGCACCCACCCAGCCTCCAGAGGATGCGGGCAGGGCAGAGGGTCTGCATGCCAGTGGGCACCCACAGGTGGGCTGGCTGTGACCCACCAGAGCCCAGGAGGCACAGCCTAGAGGGTGCCTCTCCCCTGGGGAGCCCCATCTGCATCCCAGCACCAAGCTCAGATGCCCGGAGCTTCCCAGGAGACCCCGGATGGGCCACATGTGGCCCTAGTGGCTGGGCCCAGAGAGAAGCAGCCACATCCTTAGGGGACACGGCCGCTGCTGGGAGGCCCCGGCCAAGCTCACTGTACCCCGCCCAGGAGCCGGGAAAGCGGCAGGAGGACAGGGCGTCATGGCCCGCTCCTGGCTGCCACACTGCCTCGCAGCAAAGAGCACCACGGAGGAGATGAGTCGCGTCCGTTTTTGATAAATAGTTTATTTATCCAGTTTCCACCCTGCTCTGCAGCCTGCGGTGGTGTTGCACCCCAGCTGGGCCCGAAGACGAGCAGGGCTAGCCCCCCAGCTCGGGCCCCGCCGACGCCCCGGACACAGAGGAAGTGAGAGTATTGCTCGACGAGGGAGACTGGCGCTTTATTAGGTGGACAGAAACACCAGTGGGCCCGGGGCCGGCGGTCGGAGTCTCGTGGGTCAGCGGCCGCTTCCCCCTCCCGGAGGTCACGGGGCTTGCGCCGGCCCCGGCGCAGCGCTCCCGGCGGCCGGCAGGGGGCAGTGTGCGGCCGCCCCGCCCCGGGCCCGTGGGCAGACGAGGTCACAGTAAAACGCAGTGGCGCCGCTCCAGGAAGCGACAGGCGCACAGCCCTGCGCCCTGGAAGCCGCGTTCGTTCTCCTCCGATTGGAGCCCAGCTGCAGGCCTGGCCGAACCCGCAGCTCCGTGAGCAGCGCCGCTGGCGGCCCCCGGTGGCCGGGCCCCTTCCAACTCTGCCTCGTCCGCTTTAGGCCCAAAGCACCGGCCCGCCGAGGTCAGGCTGTCTCCCCTATCCCGAAGGCACATGGACCACGCCACTCCCGCCCCTGCCGCCCCAACCCGCCGCCCCTGCCCCACCTCCCAGGCTGGGCAGCTGTCGCCCGCTGGCGGCCCCCCAGCTGCTGCCCCGTCTTTCCGTCCGCAGAGGACAAACCCTTCTCCCCTCTCCTGCCGGCAGCGCGGGCGCAGGAGCCGGGCTACACCCGGCCTCCCGCCCTCGGGGAAGGCTCCCTCCGCGGCCGGCAGGGGGCGCAGTCAAGGCAAGTGTGAATGCAGCACCGCGGTGGGGCCCGGCCCACGTGGAACTACCGCTCCGAGTCCGAGAAGGAGGAGGGCTTAGTCCATCGCCACACCAGCATGTCCTCGCCGGCCACGCGGTGCGACTCCGTCTGGATCCGGGACTCGTTGGAGGCCAGGAACTCCACGGCGCGGTCCCACACCCGCTTCATGCGCCTCCTGCAACGAGAGGAGCCCGGCAGGGAGCAGGCGCTGTTGAGAGGGTCGCTGCCAGGGGCCAACTCGACAGCGTCCCGCGCCAGGGAAAGGCTCCTTGGCCTCCGCTCTGAAGCCTTCGCCAGGCCGGAGGGGCTGGGCGTTGAATATCGGGGTGCGCTTGGCCTCTGATCTACAGCTGCCCTGTCAGGGGGCCCCTGAGCTGCCGATCGCCTCCCGGCCCCTCCCGGGGGCCAATTACACCGCGGCTGCGCTGCAGGTCCAGCGGGCAGCACCGCACGGGCAGGGACGGGCGAAGCATCCGACCCGAAACTCAGCCTTAGGAGAGGAGCCGCCGGGGACAGGTGCAGGGCGGGAACCAGCCAGCCCGGCGCTCCTCCCTTTCCGGGGGGCTGTGAGGCTCCAGGCGGACCCCACCCCGCACCCCGCGACGCCGCCATGCCGCAGAGAAAGCGGGGTCACCGCGAGTGCTTGGGAGCGGAAGCCACCGGGAGGAGGAACGTGGGCAGCGGGTGCGGGACTTCCTGCCTGGGGCTCAGGGGTCAGGCCACACCTCCCTGAGGCCTGGGCCCCGAGGACCAGGATATCACCCTCATGCTGGCCCCTAAGGAGGTGGAGGCAGCAGCACCTTCTCACTCTGCGCTCCTCACCCCTCAGCACCACACACGGCCCGCGACTGCCTCCCGGGCGGACACGAGTGGGTCCCTCCGCGTGGAGCGCCCAGCCGGGCCTGGCGGCCAAGCCTCTGGTGCGGGTCTGCCCCTGTCCCGCGGGGAGCGGGTGGCCGGCAGCGGCTCTCCCGTCTGCGCTGGTGCATGCCGCCCTCCTCACACCCTTGTCCTTGGCTAAAGGACCCAGAGTTGCTATGAGCTCTGCCCAAGCGCCAGCGGCCACGCATGGACCTGTGCTCAGGCGCCAGGCACCTCCTCGGCACCCTGTCGCCTTCTCCCTTAGGAAGGGACTGTCACAACCCAGCAGCACATCTCCTGCTCCAGAACACGAGCTCCAGCGGGGCAGGGCCACTGCCTCCGGCACAACTCCCCCTGCACAGCAGGCTCGGACAGGGTGGGCCCGAGCGGCTGAGCCAGCAGCCCCGGGCACGCAGTGACTGCTGGCTTGGGGCTGGCCTGAGAAACTCGGGCTGCTGGCTTCGAGCCACGCTCCCTCGTTACTGGCGTAAGAAGTGGGGGCATCGGAGACACCCTGGACCGGGCTTGGGACCGTCTTGTGCCAGTGCCGTCTACACCTGTGCTGCCTGCCTCTTCGATTTTTAAACTTCAACACTGGTCTGGGTTCTTTAAAGCTCAGCCTCCACAGTAAAAACTCTGTCTGCTCGGTCCCCCTCAGATCTCTGCTGGTGTCGCCCTGCTGTCAGCTGCCTGCAGGGAGAGGGGGAAACCTGAGCCTCCCACAGCTTCCCTGTCCTGAGGCTCCTCACAGGCCGGGTCAAGTTACAGGGATCCTGAGCATGAGCACCCCAGTGGGCGTCCTGCTGAGCAGCTTCCTGTCTACGGCAGGCCCTTCACCGCTCTACTCTTCCGGGCCCTCCTGGCAACACACAGAGGGGTGACACCCACATAGACCTGCTGGTGGCACGCCACGGAAATGTCCCCGGCCCTGAGGGGCTCAGGGTGCCTTTTCCTCAGTTTCCTTCTTGTAAAGTGGGCCCCTCGCTGTTCCTGTCACTTCCGGCCACGGTGAGGCCGAGTGAGCTGTGTGCAGAGCTCGGGTTGGGACCAGATGACAGCACGAAGAGACGGGATCAGGGGCGACACTGCGAAGGCCCCTGCAGGCTGCCCCAGGGCCCCTGCCCCCATCCCTCCTGTGAGCCCGCCACCTCTCCCCACGCCACCTCTCCCCACGCGGCCGTGTGCCCTGCGTGCTGACCGGCGGTGGCAGCTCTCAGGCGCCCGTGTGTGTGTGTGTGTGTGTGCGCGCGCGCGCGCTCGGGAACTGGGCCCCAGGGCTGATGCATTCTCTGACAGAAGCCTGAAGGCCCCCCTCCACCTTTACTGGAACCGATTCACAGACAGACAAGGAACAGATTCCGGCTGACGAGGCTCTGCCAGTGTCCCCGAGCCATAGGCAAGGTTTTCTCTTGCTTGCAGGAATGAAAGGAAGCCCACTTCTCCTCTCCCTGCTGCTGGCCACACCCTGTGACCACGAGGAACCGGCCTGCCGACAGCCCCCCGGGCCCTGCCCCTCTGGACCTATTCCTCGGCCCTGCCAGCTGGAGCCAGCCTGAGCCCTCTCCCGTCCTGCCCGCCCGCCCGGGGCTGGGGCACTCACCGGCTCTGCGGAGGGATGAGGGAGTCGCGCACGTGCAGGATGCCCACGTACGGGTAGCGCTCCATGTCCTGCTCCCAGTCCACGTAGTGGTCCTGGACCACGTCTGCGGGAGGGAGCACGGTTCAGGGCGAGGCCGCTGTGGGCGCAGGCGGCCCAGGGCCCAGGGACCACGCACCTATGATCTTCTTCACCATCTCGTACATGGCCTGCTCCTCCTCCTCCAGCTTCCGCCATCGGTACTTCAGGAGGATCAGGAGTCCCCACAGGAAGGCCAGGCCTGCGTGGGGACAGGGCGCTGTCAGTCCCTGGTGTGCACGGTGGCTGCTCGGGCCCTCGGCCAGTGTCCCTGCGAGCAGCACACTGTGCTGGAGGCTGAGAGACCTGCATGCATGTTCTGCACACCTACTGTGTGTCGGGAGCAGGGTGAGCGTGCAGGAAAACAAGGACATGGAACGGGAGGGAGGACAGGCTACAGAGTGGTCAGCGTCCTCCGCTGCTGTCCCCAGAGGTGTCCCCAGCTGTACAGATCTCTGTCCCTCGCCACCTGGTGGCAGGCTTTCACCTCCTCCCCGGGAGACGAGCGGCGCTGCATACATGTCCATGCCGGGCCTTTGTATTCCCAGGCGCTGCCGCCAACGATAAGGATTTCCAGCCTGCAGCTCGGAGCCAGGGCTGTGCGTGGCCCCTGGCTTTCCGCAGGCCCCAGAGGCCTCTGCCCGAAGGCTCAAGGCGTCAGCAGGTAAGACCTCTCCCCTCCGGCCCAGCACCCCAAGTCCTCTCCACGCCTGCCAAGCATCTGCAGCTCCCCGAAAGATTGTTTACATTTCTGGGGGGTAAAACCAGGCCAAGCCCCGGGGTGCCTCCCGCCCTGAGCTGCTCGGCACGACCTCAGAAGCGATGGACCCCAGCCCCTGCACCCCCTGCACCGTCCGGATCCGGCTCAGGGACACTGACGCCCTGGCTGCATGGAGGAGGTCGCTAGTGACAGCTCCTGAGGCAGAGACTGCCCGGGGACAGGCCGACTTGCTCATCTCCATCTCCTCTGTTTTATGACATGGACCCTGAGTTCGCGAGGCGGGGATGACCCCTAGGTAGGGGGTCTGTGGAGTGCATGGCTTAGACCTCTGGGGCCCTGCATGGGGCTCCCCAGGCTTGGCAGCAGGGGCCGGGCGGAGTGGGACTTACACCAGAAGAAGATGAGCACGTGGGTGACGGCAGTGAGCAGCGCGCGGCTCAGCCGGCAGCCCACGCCCATGCGGGGGCGCGCGGACTCCAGGCAGACCACCTTGTCCACAGACGTCACCAGCTCGGACGGGTCTTCCCCTCTCAACCTGCAACAGTGCACAGAGCTCTCAGGGCACCCGAAAGCTCTGCCCAGGCCTGAGCCCTCTCCCGCCGGCAGGACGCGACAGGCAGAGGATGGGCGGACCGGGGGGCCCGATTTGCTTACAGAATGGGCCTGGTATCTTGCCTGTGCTCTTTCCATAAATTTCCCACGTTGGCTACTTAGAAAGAATAAAGCTTTAAAGACGGCAGCAAGCTCGAACCCCTGCCGTTAAAGTGCCGTCCCCCTCTGCCGGGTCTTTGACAGCCTCTCTCAGCGTGCAGGAGATTAAACTGTAAATTGGATTCCCACCTCCCAGCACAGAGCGATGGAAATGTTTACAGAATCGCTGGCTCGGCCACTGCACGGCAAGACGGAGGGACAGAATCGGGGAGGCTGCGCTTTTGCTCCGTGACGGGCGGCCGCGCGAGCTGTTTAAGTGTAAAGATCACAGGGCATCGGAAGGCGTCAGGACTTTCGGGGACAGGGACACCTGAGCCTGCTTCCAGAGCCGGGGCTCCCTGTCGCGGTGTGCGGTGGCTGTGAAATGAAGCCTCCTGATTTCCTGTGCCCTGTGTGTTTCCCACGGTGGCTGCGAGGAGCTCGGCCGCCCTCCCCGGTGTGAGAGGGCGCGTGGTCCCTAGCTAGCAGGCCCTCGGGCTGTGGACGGGAGGTCTGTCCTCCCCCCGCCTTTCCAGCACAGGGGAAGCGCTTGGCCACTGGGCAGCTGCTCTGGAAGCCTGCGAGTTTTAACAGCGCGCATCCAGCTAGTGAGCTTTGCTGGATGCGCTGCTGATGGAATTAGTAATTTGGGTGGATTAGGGAGGAAAGGAACAAAACCCTAGAGTGCCTTTTAATATCGGGAGCTGGAGCCCAACGCGAATGCGGGAGATCCTGACAAACGGCCGAGGCGCAGGCGGGGCCGGGTGACGCCTGCCCTCCTGCCTGGAGCCCGGGCCTTTCAGCCTCCTGAAAGGCTCCGCTATCTCTGCTAACAGAGCTCGCCGCGATAACGACGGCGTGGAACCGCCTGGTCAGAAGCAAACCCAGCGTTTCCCAGGCAATTTCCCCACTGAGGAAAAGCGACACGCAGAATCATCTCATCTACGAACGAGCAAGTGCAGGGTGGCGTCTCCCCATCTCCCCGCCACTGCTTGGGCGGAGAATGAGGAGGGCAGATGGGGGACGCGCAGCAGGGTTGGCCGGGGTACTGGGCCAGCACCTGAATACCTGGATCAGACGTCTCCTGAAACCACTCAACCCTGCGGCCCTGACCCCGGGACCGGAGGGCAGCATGGGCGCAGGCGCGGGGGAGGCGGTGCCGCCTCGCCATGCTGCCGGCTGTCTGCACTCACCAAATGCCCACGTCCTTGTTGCTGCTCAGTATCCAGGTCAGCGCGGCTTCAAACTTGGAGGAGCTGCTGCCGGTCACGTTCTGCTGGGGGAGAGGGGTCAGTTCTGCCCCTGGGCCGAGCAGCCGGAACCACCAGAACCTCTGCCGAGGTGGGATCAAGGGGCCCCCTCCCGGGCCTCCACGTGCCCCCCAACCCCCCTCCTGCTAGATGCACACAGGCTGGTGGGAGGAGACCTGCAGCCGTGAGGCAGGAAGGGGCTCTGCCCAGCGGAGGCGGGGCAGGGGCAGGGGCAGGTGGCAAGGGCTCCCGGGGCTGGCGCCTCAGGCCAGCTGAAATGCAGGAAGAGGCTGGCGGGCAGGGCTGGGGACCACGCCCGACTGTGTCCTCCTGCAAGTCCCTGACCCTCTCCGGCCTCAGCCTCCTGTCTGTGCAATGCGGATGGACCGAGATGGCCCTGGAGGTCCCTGCTGACCCCCAAGGTCCATTGTCCACTATCTGGAGGCCTTGTGGAAGCTCACACATGGACCCCGAGCACTCTGAATGGAATCACAGGAAGGAGAGTGAGCAGGTTCCACGTGCACACTCAAAGCACTGAAGCAGGGAGGGGGAGGGGAGCCTGAGCCAGACACGGAGGTGCATGCCTGTAATCCAAGCATCTGACAGGCTGAGGCAGGAGGATCTCCAGTTCAAGCCCAGCCTGGGCAATTTAGTGACCTAGTGAAATCTTGCCTCAAAAAACGAAAATAAATGGTGTGTGGGGGTCGTTGTGGCTCAGTACAAAGGCACTGGCTTCCACTTTCAATTCAACACACACACGCACACACAAAGCCAGAGAAAAGAAAGGAACAAAGGGGACCGTGTGGCTGTGACAGGCAGCAGGGCAGGGAGGAGCAGCAGCTCCGGGGCACGGTGCCCGCGCGCCTGCCTTATCTCAGGCAGCCTAACACTCCACTAAGCTGAGAAAAAGAGAAGCCAAACGCCGCAAAGCAAACACAGACAAAAAGGGAAGGCCCCAGGGCCCGGCGGATCAGTGACAAAGCCCCAGCCCGCAGGACGGGGCCGCACAGCCTACTCACTGCGAGGTGTTCCTGGGCTTCCAGAACCGGAATGCATTTGCTTTTTAGCTTCTCTGGATTTCCACACTCAAAATTACCTAGGAGAAAAAAGCCACAGTCAAACAGAGAAGAGGTGAAAGGAGAATCTCTGCGGAAGGGTCCGAGGCTGCGGCAGGAATCAAGCCACCAGCCCTGACCGGGCGCGTGTGGCCGGGCGCGCGCCTTCCACGGGGCATCTTCACTCTGCAGCAGGATCAAAAGCCACTTAGCTTGGATTGATTCCAGATCATTAAAGCCTGACCTGCAAAGCAGTGTGGCAATTTGCATGAAATGACTAAAAAGCTGCCCAATACCAAGGTCTGTTTGCAATTGATCCCTAAAAGGATCAGACAGATCGGCTGGGAAGGCACCGGAATGGCACTATAAATAAACGCAGCCTGGGAAAAAGGACAGGCAGGGGCTGTGGCACCACAGGGTGCTGGTCATGCCTCAGGCTGGCAGCCCAGACGGCCGAGCCCGCTGTCTGGAGTGGTCCTGGGCAGAGATGCCCTAGACGGCCTGGGGGGAAGGGTGGGGTCATGCTGGCAGCTCCCAAGCACCCTGGTGGGGGCCTCCGCCAACGGCTGTGGTCAGCACTGCGTGCCGCGGGGCTGGTGTCACAGGACCCTCTCATGCTCCCTGTGCCCCCACCAGGAACAGCCTGGGGCTCAGGCGCCCATGGACCGAGGAGGGAGGGAGGAAGGGGTTGAGGACGCCGCCATACTCAGTCCCCCTGCACGGTGAGCTGTAGCCTGTCCCCCCAGCCCCGACACAGCCCCATCTTCCCACGCCGGCTGACCCTGACCCTGTGTGTCCTGAGCCCAGCGTGGCTTCTGCCAACCTCCTGGCCCCAGGCCTGCTGCACCACCTCGATGGCCTCCTGACTGCTCTCCTCCTGTTCTGGTTCCCCTCCACACGCTGTGTCACAGAGGTCTGAGTGATCCCTGTAACTGACACTGCGCCGCCTTCCGGCCCCTGGCTCCCTCATCCCCAGCATCCCCTGCTCAAAGCCTCCCTGCCCGCATCATCTGCTGGGTCAAGGTCTGCGGACTGGGCGTCCACTGCCAGCCACTGCGCCCCACCTGCGCGTCCCACCTCCACCCCGCTGTGGACCCACTGCGTCCTGTCCCTGCCTGTCACTCCTGCCTGTCCTCTTCCTGGACGTGTGTACAGGTGGTCCCACCTGGACTGCGGGACCCGGCACACTCTCCTAGCCAGGCTGTGACACACTTCCCTGAGGCTTCTGAAGGAGGGGGCTGAGGGTGTAGCCAGTGGAGAGGTCACCCTTCCCTCTGGCCTGTCCTGCTGAGACCTACGTCCTTGCAGTGGTCCCTGCCAGGCTGGCCAGAGGGCAGCTGGTGCCAGGAATAAGCCAGGGCCGTGCAGAGGGCAGCATGGAGGAGAAGTGGCTACCCAGGCCCAGCGCAGGGCGGGGCTGTTCAAGCCAGGGGCACGCGAGTTCCCAGGGACTGTTAAACCCCCGGTCTGACTTGGGCGTGAGGAGAGGGCTCGGCGAACCTTCGAGTTTCCGGTCAATTTCAGGCAGTGCTGGTGCTCCGGGTCCTTGGACCACGAGGGAGTCTGGAGCAGGGATGCCCAGTGATGGGGACGCAAGCAGGAGCCCCAGCTCCTTTCCCCCCGAGGCACCCTCAGATGGCTCCTCAGTCACCTCTGATCCCCAACGTCACAGTGGACGCCCCGAGACTGGGCCACAGGACACGGGTCTCAGTACAAGTCCAGCCACCTCTGCTGCCCAGTGGAAGGCAGGTCGTCCCCCAACCTTCGGGTGACAGCGGCCTCCTGATACTCCCAACACCAAACCGCTCTGTCTGCTTCTCATGCCAAGACGAGAGCCTGAGGCCAAGCCCTGGACATGCACCTGCGCTGTCACCTGCACATGCAGGTGTGTCGGGGGCGCGTAAAAGCATGGTGACTTCTCTGATCCTCAGGGCACCTGCTGGATGGGTTTCCGAAGGGCACTTTGGGGGTGCTGACAGTGCCCGCTCCAGGGGGCAGCACTGCAGAGAAGACAGACCCAAGACCAGAGTCACACCGGAGACAGGTGCTGGGAGAACCAGGGTCTCGGAGCCAGACGGTGCGATCAGGACTGGATGTGACACCAGGGCCATCACCTGCTTCCTGCGTGGGCAAGAGGCCTCACCCCTGGCCCGGCTGACTGTCAGGGCAGAAGGCACGGGCCCTGGAAAGACCCGGCCGGCCCCCTCCCAACGCCCACATGAGCTGCCGAAGCACGAGGTGGGAGGTGTCCGACACAGGGACAGCTGCTGAAAGGCCCAGGCACCCTGCAGCCCTGAAGAGCCACGCGCGTCGTACAACGCGAGGCTTTAAGACGTGCGGGTGGGGAGGCGGAGGGCAGGGCCAACTCACCAGCTTGGACGGCCAGGAAGTTGTAGAGCTCGTGCAGCACCTCCAGCAAGGCTGCCTTCTGCTTGGCCTGGCAGAACTGAAAGGCAAGGACGGGCGGTCAGCAGGGCTCGGTCGGCCCTTCCTGCCTCTCCGGCCCCGGCGTTGGCGCACCCGGACAGCAAGGGGCAGCTCGTGATTCAAAACCACAGAGACCGGCTCTGCAGAGTGGCAGGCCGGGGAGAGGCGACAAAAAGCGGGCTGAGCGGCTGAGGACACTGTCAAAGCAGACCCCGAGCCACACGCAGATGCAGCAACGCGGGGACGGATTCCCAGAGGCTCCAGACCTCTGCCGAGTCTCCTGGGAACACAGGCCAGCGAGCGGGGCTAATGACACAGCGGTGGCTTCCTTGGAGGGAGGAGCCATCGCTGCTGGGCCCTCGCTGTCAGTTTAGGGGGAACCTGGGAACCTCCCAGGTAGGGCCTGAGTGGGGCACAAGACACCCACTCCTGCCTGTCGGCGTGTCCTCAGCAGCACGAGAAACACAAAGCGTCATAGTCTTCAGAGGCCCAGCGGGGAAAGGCCGCTCAGCGCACACTTGGGTGCCCGCCTCGGTTCCTGGTGAGCCTGGAGCCACACGCGGGAGACTTAGCTGCAGAGGAGTCAAGAAGGACGTCCCAGCTGCCTCTGCCGAGGGCCACTGTCCCTGAAGGCCAGGGGTGCCCAGGAAGTCAGCAGGGATGTGGCCTGGGCCTTGCTGCCCACGGTGAGAAACAGGCTGCGAGATTTATTTACAAAGAGGGAACCGCTAGGCCCGGCTGGCGGGTCGCCTAGCGCATCTGCAGCAGGGACCCGGAGGGCGGCGGTGGGGTTCACAGGAGTGGCTGTGAGTGTGGCCAGCCCGGGGCTCAAGCAGCTCTGAGCAGGGCCCGGGGGAGCAGATGTGCCACTGACTTGGGGCCTGACATTTAGAGATACGAAGGCCCAGGGGATAGAAACTGGGGGACCCCTTTCGAATTAAAGGGCAACTGCAGCTAACATTACTAGAGTAGTCTTACTGAAGTTATTTTTTTTTCTGTTTTTGCTTTTTAGCCGTCAACATTTGAGTTTCCCCCCAGGCCGCCTACGTTTCTGGGCCGCTTGCTCTGATCATCCACTGCAGTTTTTACGACAAATCTGTTTTTTTGCAAAACAACTGAGAAGCACAGATACTCGGTGGATGAGTGCAATACACGAATGTGATCAAACACCCCAAACAGGACGCACCAGAAGCCAAGGGAAAATGAAAGTGGCAGTCTGCAGCAGGCGCCCTTGTGAACAAGGCTGACCCAGTCCGTCAACGCAGGGGCATCCGGTAACCGTGCGTCATTTCTTTCCCAGCCCCTGGGCTGCGGAGGCCTGGCATAGTGTGCTTGATAATTAGACCACTAAGCCGTGCCCTCCGGCAGCACAAGAGTCCTCCTGGTAGGATTTATGACTTGAAAATTTATTGCCGCCTATCTCCCCCAGACTATTGCTGGTACCAGCATCCCGGCTCCTCGCTAATGGGCCTGCATGATTCATAACCGGATGGGGCTGCTCATCTTGCCCAAATATTATTTGTAGGGAACATTACAAATCTACAGTAAGCACAGACTAAGAGGGCTAATTCCACCCAGGATGTGTTTTATAAGAATCTCCCTCTGTTGCGTCAAATCAGAAGAGTTGATTTTGGGAGCTGCTGACATACACCAGAGCGGAGATCGTAGGATTGAGGACCCGGCCTCCTGGAGAGGCGCAGAAAGCGCCACCCCTCCTCCCAACGCTGAGCAGCTCGGGGTCCTTCAACTGCACACTGCGCCTCCTCCCCAGACAACAGGCAGCGGATCAAAGTCCCCGACGCTACGGCTGACTTGAGAGCATCCCTGACAGCCCAGGGTTGGATGCTGGGAGCTCGGTCTCTGTATTTCAAGCGCTCCTTCACTGCCACAATGGAGTCTGACACAAACATCCCAGAGCACGAAGTGATTCTGGTCCATTACCGGAAGCCCTCCCCGGGAAGGAACTCATTAGGGTCTTTTTCTGGGAAGTTACCTCCCGATGCAGGCGAACAGTCTCAGGAGCAGTAACAAAAACACGAGAAACTCAGACTCACCTCATCTGTTTTTCTTTCACAGTCCACGGGCAATAATTTCACTGAGACCAAGAAAAGAAAGAGAGATTAAAAAGTGTGGGTTGAGGAAGAGAAGACAGCGGTCACTCAAAAGCCAGGGGAAGCAAAGCATCAGTGACACAGGGGCGGGGCCTGGAAAGACAAGTCGGCTGATCGCAGACTGCAAAATGCAAGAGTCTGCCAATTCTGGGTTAGGACTTGGGAAAGCCAGGTCCTCATCCCAGTTGAAAATGAACAGCTATAGGTTCTCGGGCAACTCAACTACTTGGACCTTGTGCATTCTCATCCGGAAAATGGGGTCAAATGGGCCCTCTGCTTAACTCTGAGGCTCAGCAAGGTAACACACGTGACAGTTTTCTGAGTGATAAGCAATGTGATGTTACGCAGGGATTAATGCCATCCCAAAAGGGTAACTCCAGGTCAATTCCAGTATATGTCCCCCAAACTGTCCTCTTCTAGCCTCTCAGCAGTGAGCAGGAATGTGACACTGTGGCATCACTAGCTTGGTTACGGTACCAGGACGGGACTGTCACACCCAGGTCCAACTGGTTTTTCTAGCAGGTGAATCAGCTATTCCCAGAGCTGACAAACCACTCTCTCCCAGCAGAGAAACCAACTGGGTGTCTGCACAAGTCTGTGATCACACTGACAAGCCAAGACCCGAACGTCCAGGTAGCACAGCTGCTAAGGCGCAACCCCACTTTCCCCTGCATTTCAGCTGCTCCCATGAGGCATGGAAAGGTGGCCTCGACTGGGAACAGAACTAATCACATTCATGCTTTGCAACAAAGTGAACTGGAGTGTCATTTTTATGCAATTTTACATGAAACCACCTTTGTGTCACTTCCTGTTAGACCAGAGCCCAGAGTGAACAGAAAGGCAACTTTCTCTTTTGGGAAACACACCACCTGCAGGTATGCAGGTGACAATCATACCCTGTACACCTCTCACAGGGGCATCTAATAATGCCAGTGGATGGCTGGGAGGAGCCCTGAATCTGACCCTCCCTGGCACAGACGGCGAGGCTGCTGCATGCAGGTAAATCCTCCCCTCCGGACCAGTTCAAGCCCTCCAAGTTTTAACCATGCCTGCCACACGGCAGCACCACCACAGTCTGACACATGAAGGCCCCGTGGCACCAATAAGTGGTCTTTTTGATGCTGCAAAGCTGGGACCCCAATGAGAGTCTGTGTAGACCAGTGAAATCTGGGGTGCCGCCTTCAAAAGGCCACTAACGTGTGAGCAAGAGATCAGGAGAAGAATCGAGGAGGGCTGGGGCTGTCTGTCAGGGGGGTGTGGCTTTCTTCCCAGAAGGAAAATAAGCGGTATGGGTAGAATTCCACCTGCTTCCAGCACGTGGCTGAAAGGGAGGCATTGGAGGGAGGGCTGGGGCAGAACAGCCAGGAGAAAGTGAAGGCAGAAATCACCGCAGATGCTGGGGAGGAGGAAGGCGAAGGTCTGGAGGTGAGGGGAGTGAGCGGGGGCCGGCCAGTCCTGCAACTCCCGGGCCCTCCCCTGCGCCGGTCAGGGACGTACTGTTGTCCTCCGCCTCCTGCGGCGCTGAGGGCTTGCCCATCTTCACCCAGAGGATGCCCAGGAAGACGAGCAGCAGCCCCAGGCTGGCCCAGAGCAGCAGCCGGGATAGCCAGCGCTCCAGCCGCCGCCCCGCCTCCGGCCGGGCCCGCGCTGTTCCTGCAGAGCCCGCTCGAGGGGCCCGCAGGCCAGGCCGCAGGTCGGGGCCGAGCCCGGGCGGCGGCCGCGCCAGGGCCGGGGACGAGGCCCACCAGCGGCGGGCCGGGCCCAGGGCGGGCCGGGCGGGCGGCCGCGCATCCTCATCCTCCTCGGAGCTGCCCCGGAACGAGGAGCGGCGCCGGAGAGGCGCGGGGCGGGCGGCATAGGCGAGGCCGCGGCTCCCGGCCCAGGCGGGCGCTGGGGCTCCGAAGTCGCCATAGCCGCCCGTGGTCGTGTGGGCCGCGCCCGGGGACGACGGGGCCAGCCAGGGCTCCGCCCGCAGGGAGGCCGCGGCTGGCCGGACGCGCAGCGGCGCCTCCTCCCGCAGCCGGGCCTCCTCCCGCAGCCGCTCCGGGGCCCGCGCCCGCGCCTCCTCCCGCAGCCGCTCCTCGTCGCGCAGCCGGGCCTCGCCCCGCAGGCGGCGCAGCTTGTTGCGGTAGACGTCCCGAGTGGTGTCGGTGATGGGTCCTGGCTGGAAGCCCAGGGCCTGCAGCTCCCGCCGCAACTCCAGGTCCGACAGGCCGGCCATGGCCAGGACGCCGCCCCCGGCGCACAGCGCACCCGGAACTGCTCCCGCCGGCGACCGCGGCAGCGCGGGCGGGGCCGCGCGCCATGATGAGGAGGTCGGCCGTGGGAGCCATGTTGGGGAGGTCGGCGCCTGGCCACGGGTCGGCCATGGTGAGGAGGTCTGACTCGGCGTTTAGAGTCGCCATGTTGGGGAGGTCGGATTTTTTTTTCAGAGGGCGGAGGTGTTTTTTTGGTTTTGTTTTCTCCTCTTGCTCCGCCCCTCTCCCTCCGCCCCTCTCCCTTCCCCTGGTTTGGTAACCCTGACGGTATTTATCCCAGACTCCTCCACCCTAAGCGCTGTTTCTGGCATGTGGTGGGCATTCCATAGAGTCGTGTCGATTTAATGGATGAATTGCTTAATGGTTAGAGACAAGCCGCTGCCAGGAGTTGGGAGCCTGGATCTTTTGCCACTCTGCGTGGGGACCGATGCGCGATCGGGTTTATTTGGGTGGTGGAGGAGCGCCGGGCATGCTGGAGGCCCTGTCCACATTTGGGCGGGGGCGGGGACCTCCGAGACCCGCAGCCTTGCTGCCGTCGCCGTGGTTCGCATGTGGGCTCTGGAGCCGGTTTGATCGCTAGTCCTGACTTCAACTCCCAGACGTGTGATCCAATCCAATTAGCATATTTAGCCTATCTGCCGGTAAACCCACCGGGTTGCTGGAGGATTAGAAGAGGTAATTTGTGCAGGGTGCCGGGGACCGTGCCCCTGTTTCCGCTTCACCCAGACCCTGGCTTCCAGGGCCGCGTGGCGCCTCCCCCAGGGCAGGCGATTTGGTTACCTGGAGGCTCTTAGCGGGGAGCCCCTAGGGGAGTGGCAGCAATGGAAGTAGAGCTCTTCCCCTACACCCCGGCCCTCTTTCTATTCCTTCCACATCGGCCAGCGGGCGGCCAGCAGCCTCAGGCCCGCTGCCCCCGGCATGTCCCCGCTCCCGTCATCTCTCCCCCTCCCCAGACCCCTCCTCCTGTGTCCTTAGAGCAGTCACCCCCCCAGTCTGCCCCTCCCGGTCCTGGGCCCCAGGTCCTGCTCCTCTGTCGGGCACTGCCTGCCTGCCACTTGCTCCACACCCCGGGGTATTCAGCACCGGCCACGTCGCTGGGAAAATTACAACCTCGGCCTCCCCGTCCCCGACTTAGCTGGTCCCTTGCGGTGCGATTTCTCTCACCAAGTGTTGTTTTCCTTTCCTCTGCCTGTGTTTGCACAGAATGCCACGGATTTGATATAGTGATTGCTTAACACACATACCACATAATAGTATTTTATTTCTTTCCGAAGCACTGTTTGCATGACAAATGAGTTGGTAACATTTGTGCAACTCCTTGCAGCTGTGCCGTTCAATATAGAAAGAATGAGCCTTTCGGCATCAATACCGGCCCTGTGTGTTCTAAGGGGGCCCGAAGCCGACGCTTACACCGTGAACCGTGCGGCATTTCTCAGTGAGGGTCCCTCTCATCTCCACAGATCTCAGGGAGGGTTCAGCACAAGCCCTGGACAGGGGCCACCTCCAAGGCAGTGCGCAGTGGGGGCCTGTTGCCCTCCCTCGTGTCCAGGGCCACTGCGGCCACTCTTGTGCAGGTGGGCCCCTATAGCCCACTGCCCTTCCCCCACCCTGACTTCCCTCCAGCCGGGACCCAGAAGGAGCAGTGGCCTAGGCATCCCGCCCACCTGTCTGCCTCCGGGTGAGGCGGCTTCCTGCAGCTGCTGGCCCGACCTTCTGGGTCTAAAGGAGCGGCCGCAGCGGGTCTGCCCGTCCTGCAGGAGAGGCCTCACAAATCAAAGCTGCCAGGTCTTGGCTTTCCTGCTCCCTCCTCAGAAGCCCCAGTCCTGCCACTTCTCTGGGTTTTTTTTTTTTTTTTTTCCAGTACTGAACTGCAGTTCCAGCTCTAATTTATTTTTATTTTTGAGACCAGGTCTTGCAAAGTCACTGGGTTGCCCAGGCTGTGCTTGAACTTGTGATCCTCCCGCATCAGCCTCCCAAATCGTGCACTACCACGCCTGACTCCTTCAGCTCTGCATCGGCTCCTCTCCTGTCTAGCCACCTGCTTTGTCCCTGAGGCCCTTTTGCTCATTTTTGTGGAGTCGGTGCGTTGCTTTCACATTTCCCCGGGGAGGGCTTGGCCTGCAGGTCTCCTTAGCCACCCCTGGTCCAGATCCTCCCTGGCCCTCTCGGGGCCTCGGATCTGTTCTCCATCTTCAGAGTGGCTGTCCTGTGGGGCCTGTTTGGGGTGGGGGGCGGCATGTTTTAAAGCAAAAAGGGCCACGGCGGAGGGCTGGGCAGGAGCCCTCCCCCTCCCTTCCTAGCGCTCTGCGTTGGTTTTTTTAAGGCAGGCAGCTCAGGCCCGGTCGGGCTTCCTGATCAGCTTCCTGATTTATTAAAGGCAGAAGAGGAAGTAGAAGTGCAGGGTCTCCATCTACTTAGTAACCACGTCCGCGCACTTAGCCGGGAGCCCCCCTGGCTCTCGACGCCTTCCTTCCTGCTGGCCTCTCCCTGCCTCAGCAGCCTTATGATAATAATGCCCATGAATCTTTCAGTGGGTTCCGTCCTCCTCCTCTTTCTGCCGACAGCCCTGCGCACATTTACCCACTTCCGGGTGGGCCTGAGGGCCCGGGGACTCGCCCTGGGTCTGCATTTCAGCGGGCTGTAGCTATTCTGGGCTTTCTTTCTTTCTTTTTCTTTTCTCTAATTTTTAAGTGATATCGGAGATTGAATCCAGGGTCTTCACACTGGGTTACATCCCCAGCCCTTGAAGCATCTTTTTTGTTGTTGTTAAATTTTTGAAACAGTTTTGCTAGGTTGCCCAGGCTGGGCTCAAACTTGCAATCCTCCTGCCTCAGCCTCCCCAGATGCTGGTGTGTGCTGCTGTGCCCAGCTCACTTTGGTGCCTGTGTCAGAGGAGGTCACCCCTTCTCACCTCTCTCAGGCCAGGGGGTGGATTAAGAAAGGGGGCCAACAAGGTCCCTGTGAAATGCCAGAGCAGGGTTTAAGGGGCGGCCCCGCCACCTGCTTTTTGTAATCTACTGGAAATGAAAGGAAGCGCTTGCTCCAGGCCACGCTGGCTCTTTGATATCTGCGGGTAATGGCTCCTTTCGGGGCGTGGAGCACCTTACCCTATGTCAATAACAAATTCTGTATCAAGAAAAATGTAATGCTTTCAGAATGTTTTCTTTTGGGCTTTGTCCATGATTAGATTATACTAAATTACAGAGTACAGTTATCAGGCAATTACTCTTTGCTTTTAACTATTCAATTTTGTGGCAAATCCGCATAGCTGGGTAATTACGAAATCACACCGATGTGGTTACTGAGAAAATACCTCATCATCTCCACCTTGTGAAGCGAGGTGCAGGTTGCCCTGTAATTACCTGTGGTCCTGTTAAGGGGAGAGAACGTTGCAACCCAACCCGGAGCTCACCTCCCTGTTAGCTGGGTGGTTATCGAAGGTGCTTCTGGGTAGACCTGCGCCTGGTGGCAGGGACGGTCCTGGTGGCCCTGGCCCTGTCGCAGTGGGCCGGGCCCCTCCCGGCCCAGCCGCCTGGTCCCCAGCTCCCCTGGGGCGCTCTCAGCAGTGCGCTGCGCTCCGCTGCAGTTCTGGGAGCGCTGCTTTTCTCTCGGCACAGCTCACGGGAGCCTCCCCATCCTGCCCCCAATTTTAATTTCTTCCAGGGCTGCACAGTGTCCTGGAAGTGATCGAGTGTGTGGTCCTGGAAACTGGAGGAGCTTTTTGTTAAAAAAAAAAAAAAAAAAGGAGTTAT
>RJWM01019328.1:7991-39405 GCA_004363535.1 Dasyprocta punctata
CTCACAACGCTCCGCCTACCTCAGCCTCCCGAGTGCTGGGATTAAAGGCGTGCGACACCACGCCCGGCTTAGGGTCAGTTTTTATCTCCTCCATCCAGAGGTGGGACTCCCGCATACTTTTACTTCCTTGCTAAAGGAGCTCAAAAACTCCACAAAACGGTCTTTTGAAATAATCAAGTCATCTCAGATGCACATTTTTATCATTTCCAAGTTTATAGTATTGTTTCACTACTCATGAAAATTGTATTATCAGTTTTCTATTACTCTGCTTTATTGTCACAGTCATGTTGATTTAAAACTCTATACATGAATAACTGTATAACCTCTGTAAGTCCAACTTCAGGCATTTGAGAATCAACAAGATATTCTTAGTGTGCCAGCACTTGATTATCTGCTCATCACAAATCTTTCCAGAGTGTATACTCTGTGAGTCTCAGCAGATACCTTTCTGCCTGTTCACAGCCATATAGTAGACAGTCTCTGTGGTCTGGGTCATGAGAATCATGAAGGGCAGAGGTGGCTCGTGCTATCCTGCACGTAAGGAAAATAAAATCTTTGTTGAAATACATCATCCAGGGTTTTTCTAACCTCATTACTCAAACTCACTCTATTCTCTGTAGCAAACATAACATCCTTTAAACATGCTTCGAGCTACGAGGAAAGCTAGGAAATATACAAGGGTGTGTGTGAGTACCAGGACCTTTAAAGCTTCTCAATGAGTCCTCGTATCTGTACTTTTCTCTCACAGCATCTGTCACATCTTCTCTGAATCTAGTATTTTTTTTTAAAGCTGAGCACTAGAGTAGAATTTTTTTAAAGAAAAGAAATTCATTTCTTAAACTTCTGGAGACTAAAAGTCCAAAAGTCAGCATTTATTGGGCATCTGGTCACAACTTTTTTGCTTTGCCATAGTATTGTGAATTGTTCAACATGGAGAGACACAGAGAGCCTGGTTTTCTCTTACTCTCCTAATATCATTATGGGAACCTCACACCTGTTACCTCATCTGATCTAAGCCATAACACACGCTTCATCTCAATCAATGAGGCAGAAGAGAAGAGACAAATTCTTCATGCCTCTTCTCTTTTTCTATTTGTGGCCACCAAGGATTGTATAACTCCTACCTGTATCAGAAGACTACTGATAAATGTGTATGACTCCCTTATCAGAGCACATACATATATAAAGAAAGTATTGGCAAATCCAAAATGAAAATTTAAGAGAAATATAATAACGTTAAGACACTCCAACATCTCACGTTCAAAAGTCTTTAGAATATGCAGATACAAAATTGATAAAGAAAATAACTACTTGAACAAATCCATTCGGAAAAGTGCATCTAATAGACTTATTCATAGCTTTGTACCCAACAGTGGGAGTTGATACATTTTTCTACAGTATATATGAAATATTATAGAATTAAGACTATTGTGGGTCACATCATAAGTTTTAGTGAATTTCATAATATTGAAATCACATCAATTATATTTTGATTACAGTGATATGAAACTAGTAATCAAAATATCTGGAAAATTGAAGTATCCATATATTTGAGAAAATGAAACACATGTCTAGAAAACCAGTGGATTAAATAATAAATACAAGAAGAGAAATTTTTAAATGCTGTGAGACAAATGAAATTGGAAACTCCACGTGATAAAACTTATAGGATGCAAACAACAATTCCAGTGTAAGTATATAGTGATAAACACCCAGACTAAGAAAAAGTAAAGATCACACATTAACAACCTAACATTACATAAAAAAGAAAACCAAATTCAAAATTAACAGAAGAAAATAATAAAGAGTAAAGCAGAAATCAATCAAGTAGGAAATAAAATGCTTTAAAAAAAGAAAATTATGAATTGTCCTCACAAGATAAAACAGCTATAAAACCTCTGCCTCAAATTGAGAAAAAAAGAGAAAGAGAGAAGACAAAGAGGAAAAAATATAATGGGTGCCACAGTAATAAGTGTGAACGCAAAGGACACTGATGACAGTGAATGTGCCAAAAAATTGGATAACCTTGAAGAAAGGGGTGTAATACAATCTATTAAAGCAGAAACAAATACAATCTATTAAAATAGAAGTAGACGGAAATGGAAAAAGCCTGAGAAGATGAATTAAAAATACAGAGATTAATTCAAAAATCAAAAATATTCCCACAAAGATAAGCACTGGTCAGGTTAGATTTCAAAGCTGAAGTCTAAGGTATACTCAAATTGGATACACTCGCAGCAACTAATAATTACATTTCTTGTAGGGAGTTGGTACATTTTTGTAACACATTTAAATCCTTTTGCATCACCTTTCCCTCCCCTTCTTTCCATAATTTGGTTCCATTTCCCTTTTGCAGAAAGTGTACCTTCCTATTTTCTGTGATCTGTCTTCTTTTGCTCTTTGTTTATACTCTTTCTCCCTCCTTCTTAGCCTCCTCAAAAACAGAGGATGAAACACATTCAAATTTAATCAGGCCAGAACCATTTTTTACCAAGATAATACAGAAAGAAAATTATTGGTCAGTGTGAATGATGGGCATTAGTATGAAAATTCTCAAAAAACAATAGGTAACTGAATTCAACAGCCTACAAAAGAATTATACACCGTGACAAAGGGGCCTTATTCTTGGGTTGTTAGGATCTCTCACATTCACAGATCAGTCAGTACACATGCCACATTACCTAAAGGCAACATGAGAAACTACACGATCATCTCAAGAAATGTAGATAAAACATTCACTGAACTCCACCATCCGTTCATGATAAAAAGCTATCAATTAAACGTATACTGAAAGAATTCTTTTTTTTTCTTTTTGGTACTGGGAATCAAACTCAGGAAGTTGAGATTGCCAGGCAGCACTTACGACACTGAGCTATATCTCTGGCCCTGGAAAGAACTTAACTCAGTGCATTAGCCACAATTGAAGAAACATTTCTCAGTATAAAATCCCATATCCAATATCACAAACAAAATATTAAATCTGGACACTCCCTGGGGACGCCTTGAAGGCTGAGGGGTCTCCAGGGTACACACTGGGTGAACATCTAGCTCCTGCTCGTGTAAACCAAAATTGAGGCTGGACGTTCTGCTTGGTGGAATGAATGTGTCATAAGAACTGTTTCCCTCAGGAAAGGCTGGAGCCCCCAGCTCCAGGAGTAGAGGACAGACGACCTCACAGCTAGAGGAGCCTGAGGTCGTGGGATCCAGACACGAAAGAGGGCAGATGCTCCCTTATCTTTCTCCAAAGAAAGCAGCTCATGGTGAACCCAGGATGGAGGACAAGAGAGAGGACAGCAAGTGTCCCTGCTGTGGGGTAGCAATACCAGGCACCCAGAGAAGACTCCAATATGTCAATAAATGTGCACACCCAGAACCATTAGATAGGAGTTTTAGAAAAGATGTTTTGAAAATCTCTGGATTTGTCAATGAAGACATCTTTAAGCGGAAGTTAGCTCCAGAGGGGAAGGTAATAAATCTTTTATTCTGATTTCATTTACTATTCCATTTGGCTGAAAAAAAAATTCAGGGCTACTTTTCCACTGTTTCTTGGCAAAAGCTTCCCACTCGAGACCCATCCACAGTGAAGGAGCAGCAGGGTCCATCCCACAGTCACAGGGGAAGCAGCACCCCCTCTGATGCCTCGCACAGGGCGGTCTCATTAGCCTGGCAGGGGTCATCCAGGGACATGGTGGGAAGGGTTATGAACGCATGAGCTGCACCTCCCTTCACCCCAGACATCTGTCTGCACTCAGGCTGGGAGTGGCTGTCACACTGCCATAAGCACAGCACAGGTGGCCCTTCCAGAGCAAGTCCCCAGGGTAGGCCTGAGCATGACAAGAAGGCCCAGGGGAGAATCTGGCAGGTGTAACCATGGGCCTTCCTCCTCCCCATGATTTGCACCTATGTCTTCACCACAGGCTTCGCCCTCAGATGGAGGCTACTAAACAGGAGCCCTTGCAGGGCCACAGTGTTCTCGGGAAGATGAGAGGCAGGAGGATGTCACCAGCTTCTTTCCTGTGGCTCCTGCTCCTCTGTGTTCCAGGTGAGGGAACAGCCCTGGGGCACAGTTTCCTGGGGGATCCTCAAGCTCCTTGAGTAGAGTGGCCTAGTGAGGAGAGAGGAAGTACAGGTCTCTCACAGCACGAGCTTAGAGAGAGTTTGTCCTCCCATCTGGGACACAGTCTGCTGCACTAGGGTCTCACAGTATTTCTGAATGTGGCCTTGTACCTCTGATTACAGGGTCCTGTGGGCAGATTGTGCTCACTCAGGCAACAGAGCCTCTGCCTGCCTCTCCAGGAGGGAGTGTGTCCATCACCTGCAGAGCCAGTGAGAGTCTCCTCTACGCTGATGGGAAGCACTATGTGTCCTGGTACCAGCACAGGCCAGGGCAGCCTCCCAAAGCCCTTGTTTACCACACTTCCACCCGGGTGGACGGGGTACCGGCCCGCTTCAGCGGCGGAGGGTCAGGAACAGAGTTCACTCTCAGCATTACGGACCTGTTGCCTGAGGACTTCACTGCTTACTTCTGTCTCCAAACCCTGAGGAGTCCGCCCACAGTGGTTGAGACCCGAACAATAACCTCCCCACCGGGGCAGCTGCAGGGCCCTGCTCCCCCACCTGCTGCTGCTCAGGGGCTGCTCTGAGGGAAACAGCTGGGCACAGCCAGTAAAAGGGCAGGAAGGCGCAGCTCCAGGGCACTAAACTCAGACTGCATGGGCCCCTTTCTGTTGTGCTGTTCCCCTCTGTGACCTCAAATCATGGAAGATATATCAAAGACACAGGCCCAACTACTCAAAATAAATAAATAAATAAATTTAAATAAAGCAGGATCGATTTCTTTCTTCCCTTCACTTGTCCATATATCTCTCTTCTGAGTCTCCTTTTGTCATTTCAGCAGCTCTTTCTCCATCTTTCTGGGCACTTCACTTTCTCTCTTCTCAATCCCTCGCCTTAGTTAGACACAGGTCATTTGCAGCAGTGGGCAAGGCCCAGCGGCCTCGACTGCATTTCCGAATTTCCACTGGGTGAGAAGAAGCTAATGTGCTCGTGTCCTGACAGATTGGCTAATTTTCCCTTTGCTTCATGATGCTGAACTTTACCTTTTTATTCTTGGCTGTCACCTTGAGTCCATTACTCGGTCACTTTGGGATCTTCCCCAGGTTTGATGCTGAGTACCTTATTTTAAGTACTTCCTCATCATGCCTAAGTCTGCTTCAGTCAGACATCTGTTCTCTAGCCAGGGTCTTAGCATTTTCTTATTCCTAGAAAAGCAGCTGAGTGACAGCTTTAAAGAATTCATCAGGATGAAAAACGTGAAAGAAAATTGTCAGGTGAAAGTAAAAATGACCATCAGTGGCCCAGTGAACATCAGCTATGTGTTTAGGGGGACCACGAGATAGACAATTAGGAAATGCTGTATAATTTAATGAACTATCTGTATTCTGCTTCCAGACTGACTGATAACATCAACACATGATTCCACTTTAGTCAAACAGAAGATGCCATTGATATTCCAATCAGACATTGCTTGGAGGCAGTCATGGGGAATCTGAGTCTAAACTACAGCTATTGATTTAGGTATTCTGATAGTCAGGAAAGATCTGACTAGAGATAGGATTCTATTATTCCACTCATTATCCACAAAAATTCAGGCAGAGTTCGGACAACACTAATTGTACTGGACTATCTGTTGTCAGCTCCTCAACTTTACCATCTGTGAGAGAAGTTTATTTTTCAAAACAGCACACTCATTTCCATGTTTTCCTAAAGAGCTGATCAAGCATGCGTTCTCTCATGAGATTTGGAATTCAGTAGAAGAGAATTCAATACCAACCAGCACCGATAGGCAGACTGAGGGAGAGCTGTGACGAATGGAGAATCACTAGAATGATACTGTAAGGAGCTGAGAGCATCAGCGCCACCACTCTGGGCTTTCAGGAGTTTTGAGGGCCATGAGGAAGAAGTGTACACCTTACAGCACAGGTTCTCTGAGAAAGCATCAGAGAATCATTATTTCTAGTATGAACTTCTCTGACTATTAGAATCCCTAACTCAACAGCTGTAGTTTACACTCAGATTCCCCATATCTGCCTCCAAACCATGTCTGGTGCGAATGCCTATGACATTTTCTGTTTGACTATAAATTCCAACTGATGTGACAATCCATGTGCTCCAAATATGCTGCTTTTTCTTAAGGAAATCTGGAAAAGCATTATCAGGTCTGTGCTGTTGGGAGTGAGCAGAAAAGAGTTAGGATATAGACGATCCTCACTGCTTCTGCTAACAAGATGTATCAATGACCACCAAAACCTCATTTCATTTGAGAAACACTCTCAGCAGCAGGTGCCGGTACCAGGAGGAACAACAGTGGCAGCCCAGCCTCATACATCTGCTTTCCCGGTGGTTTATGGTATGGCTTGTATCACTGTGGGAGGATCCTCATAATACTATAGACAGTAATACATTGTAACATCTTCAGGTTGTAGGCTGCTGATGGTGAGAGTGAAATCTGTCCCAGATCCACTGCCACTGAATCTTGATGGGACCCCAGTTTACAGATTGTCTACAGCATAGATCAGGAGTTCAGGAGCCTTTCCAGGTTTCTGTTGATACCAGTTTAAACGAATGCTAATATCCTCACTGGTCCTGCAAGTGATAGTGACTATATCTGCTGTAGCTACAGAAATAGAGATTGGAGCTTGGGTCAACTGGATGTCACATCTGGCACCTAGCATTAGAAGTACAAAAAAAATTTATACAGTGATCACATTGCTGAAGAGCAGCACTGACCACAATCTGCTGAGAGAATTTGCAAGTCTGCCCCTTCTTACCTGGAAGTCAGAGCAGCAGGTGTCCCAGAAACTGAGCGGGGACCCTCATGTCCATGCTGTTCCCTAACTGATGCTGACAGTGGACTGTGTTCAGGGCACATGCAAATCAGCCCTGTACTATAAATCTACCTTAGAGATACAGAATTCACATCCTGCGCTCTTAAAATCTGTATGCTTAGAGCTCTAATTTTTTCCAACCTACTAAACTTATGCATCTGCTTCTAGAAGTTTTATTTTCTTTTAGAGAAGGCCTGTTTTCTGAGTTTTATCTTTGGATCTCAAATGTCCCCCCAAATATTCATGTGTTCAGAAGAGGGTGCTTGGAAATGTATTCTATCATGGGATTACTCTAGGGTGGATTCATCTTTGTGTGTTCGGAGGCTGAATGTGGTATTAAGAGATTAGGTCTTATTGGCTGGGTGTCACAGGGGCATGACCTCTTCTATACTTATCCCTGGAATCTTCCTTTCATTTCAGTGAACTTCTCCAAGCAGGGAGAATATCTTCTGCCTCTGAGTAGGAGGCTATTTCTTGATCTCTTTAACATGTCTTTCTTGCATTTATTTGCTGTTTGGAGACAGATATGGAATAATTTATGATACAGAGAGCTAGTACCATAGTTTTCCTAAGTTAGAATATCTGTTATTGTAAAAATACCTTTATTATTTGTTAATATGGGAAAGTGAGAGTAGTGGCATCATTTGTTTCTGGGTTACGGAGGTCAATTTGATGTGTAAGCTACAAAACAGATTTGAGAGTATGGGGAAAGGACAGAAGAATGAGGGAGATGTGGAACATATAAAAGGTACTCTTTCCCACAAGTTTGTAAACAGTCATATAGATAATGTGAGGGCTTAGAAAGTATGGTTTAAAAGATTCTCAGAAGTAACTGAGTTTAAGACTGGGACGAGCATGATATGAGGCAAAGAAAGTAGGTAATTATGAACATATACTCTCGTTCTGGTTTGTCACACCACCTACTTTATAGGCTTTGGATTCATCCGTAAAATAATGGGGCTACTGGGAAGGAACATAGCAAAGGGCAGACAGACCTGGGTTCCAATCTTAGCCCCAGCTCTCTCTGGTAATTTGATTTTGGAGTAAGAATGGTGTACTCTGATTCTAGATCTTCTCTTAAATGCAGCAGTAAATGTTCCAGAGTCTGCCTTGGGACTGTAATCGCATGCCCTACTCTAAAATATGTATTTTAGGGAATAGTCAGATCCTGTATAATGCAGCTTTGTATAAGTTAAATGAAGAGAATTTGTAAGATACTGCTAATCAGATGGTATTTTATACTAAGTCAGGAACATTTGTTCATGTGACTCATAATACAGTGTTTCATGTGATTTCTCCATTCGTACTAAATTCCACCAACCCATTCCTTTTAGGAATCTGAACATTACAAACACTTGTGGTAGCCTTGGTCTAGGTTTTCCCTCAGTTCCATTTGTGTTCATTCCTAAGGGTTGTTGTAACAAAATACCAAAGTTTTATGTTTAAAATAATGGTGGCCTATTCGTTCAGATTCACGTCTAAAGTCAGCTTAAATGAAAAACCTTGGTACTTGCTGTTGGGCCTCTGAGCAGAGGATGAAGGAGAGATTTAGCTCCATATTTCGAGCCCTGGGGCACTACACTCTCCTTTGCTGTGGTGAATCACTTCAGTCTCTTCTCTCTGATTTCCACATCTTTTTGTTTGTGGCATCTGTTCTTCTCTCTCTTATACAACACATGGAATGAGATTTAGAGCTCCAATTTTTAATCCAGGATAGTCTCACCATCTAAATAGCTTTAATTTAAATCTGCAAAAGAACATTTCCCACATAAAATACATCCACAATTTCTATGGGCCCAAGTGTGGGGACATTATACTCAGTCCACTAAACTAGCCCGGCTTCTGCTATTTCTGTGATACCTGAGCCAAATTACCAGGTTTCACAATGGCGCTCTCTCTTTTCTCCTCTTTTTCCTCCCTGTTACTCCATCCCTCAGTGGTCAGTGGTCACATGTGTAAGGCCGTGCACAAAGATTCCACAGCTTACTCTGGGGATTGAGCTTCCAGTGACCTTGCTCGCCCCTGACCTGGGAGAATCAGGTGGAGAGCTCTGCATCAGGAGCGCTCATCTGCCCTCTGGGTGGAAGCACCAGTCCCTGCTGGTACCTAGTCTTCAACCTCACTGTGCTTCTGGTGATGTTGCCGGCCTTATATCTTCCTCACCGTGCTCTGTGAAGTTGGGGTAGGCAGTTTTGTTTTGATTTTTTTTTCCTGCACAAAAGGCAGACATCAGACCCTTGCATGAGTGACCCAAGCACAGGTACAACGCATGATTATAATTAGAGATGAACACACCCTGCAGTTCCTTGACACGAGGTGAAACATCTCAGAGGCATTTTCTCTGTGCCCAGATTTGCTTCAGCTCCATTCCTCATCTTTGGTAGCTGATAAGATGAAGGCATCCCCTACTGTCCATCTTCCCTTCCTATATCAGTTTTCCCTCTTCCCTTCCACAATTTTCTGTATGTAGTAAATGTGCTGTTTGCCTGAGACATCCTAGTGCTCAAAGATTGGACCTAAGAAAATGGGCAAATCCTTATTCTTGGAGGCTATCAGTGGTTTGAACTCTTGTCAGTTCTAGTATGGCTATAAATCAGTTAAGAAAATTCATAAACCATGTAAGTTCCCTTAACTATCCTTTCATGTATTGAGATCAAGCATAAATCCTTTCTCAGGGTCACAGTGTGTTAAAGAGCTCATAGTGAATAGGTATATAGTATAAAATATATATTGACAACACAGGATGAACCTCCCTCAGCTCTTCAGATCTTCAGCTCATAGAGTTCTAATATCATCCAGCTGTCTTATTTCATGAATCTTCTTCTTGAAATTTTCTTTTGCTTCAGGGAAGAACAGTACTCTGAGTATTATTATTGAGAGGTAGAATGTCCTCCTATAGGGTCATGTGTTCTCCAGTGGGCACTTAGATGTTTATTCTATCATATGGTGGTGCTGTACTCTGTGGTGAATTCATGCTTTCATGTGTTCAGAAGCAGAATGGGCTGTTGGGATGTTAGACCTTCCTGGATGAGTGTCACAGGAGCATGACCTGGAGGGTGCATACCTGCTTCCTTACCCTTCCTCCTCTCTCTGCCTCCTGGCTTTACAGGTTGAATGCCTTTCCTTGTGCCATGTTCACCTGCCATCCTGTTTCTGTGTTGGAGCTAGCCTAACATGAAATAAAACACAATGAGTCAAAGTAAATCCTTTTTTCTTTAAGGATTTCATGTCGGGTATTTTGTCCCAGTGATGAAAAGAATCGTCACTAAGCAACTGCACCAACAACAGCACATCCTTGTGCTTTCAGGACAGTCTAAGCTCCAAGGTGTTAGGAGCTGATATCTTAGGGCAAGAGTGTTGGGGAGAGCACCAGAGAATCCCTATCTAGAGCGTCAACTTCCCTGGCTACCTGTGCCTCTAAGCCTTTAATGGCCATTGTTTGGAGGCAAAATGCCTGTATTAAAACTGTTCCTGTGTGGAATATCAATAATAGTTTCCCTTTAACTATGTAAATCTCAAGAGATGTCATAACTTATGTGATTTAAGTGTACCAAATTCTGTTCTTAATGACATCAGGAGAGGCACTGTCAAGTCTGTGCTACTAGGGATGAGCAGACTAAAAAGTGAGGATGCAGAGAACCCTCCCTGCCTTTTTCTACAAAGACCTTTCTGTGATCATCAAATGTTGCATATATTTGAAAAACACTCTCAGCTAGTTCTGCAGTAGGAGATGCAGCTGGGGCAGCCCAGACTCACACTTCTTCTTCCCTGGGTGGTTAATGTCATGGCTTGTATCACTGCGTGAGGGTAACTGTAAGTCTGTTGACAGTAATAAGATGCAACATCTTTAGGTTGCAGGCTGCTGATGGTGAGACTGAAACCTGTCCAAGTTTTACTGTCCCTGATCCTTGATGGAAACCTAGAATCCAAAGTTTCTGAAGAATAGATGAGCCATTTAGGAGTTTTTCCTGGTTTCTGTTGATACCAAACTAAATTGTAGCCAACATTGTTTCTGCCTGTGCAAGTGATGGTGACTGTGTCTCCTACAGCTGCAGAAAAGGAGGTTGGAGGCTGGGTCACCTGGATGTCACATCTGGGAAACACAAAAATAAATATCCACACCATCAAACACCTTACAAGACAGAGCTCCCTGAAGAGCCAGCAAAGCCAATGCTGTCCTTCTTTACCTTGGAGCCAGAGCAGCAGGATCCCCAGGAACTGAGCGAGGCCTCTCCTGTCCATGATGAGTCCCGACAGAGACTGACTCCTGCACTGGGTGTGAGCAGCCTATGAAGCCCTCAGGGCAGTGGGCCGTGCTCTGAGCCCATGCAAATCAGCAGGAGTTTGACAGGGCTGGGCACAGCTGCGGTGTCCAGATTCCCAGGTGTATCAAGTGAGACCTGGGCTGCACAGAGTTTCGTGTATACAGAGTCTTCCACTCTGTTCACCTACAGAAGATATATTGGGGACAATTTCAAAACTTCATTTGGACTTCAACATAGATAAATAATCTAATTAGCAGTTCCATTACATTTATATCTGAAAATATTTATGAGGAAGACACTGAATATTTTGAAGTTTTTCTCCCGCAGATCTTCTTTTCTGATTTCAGCTTCAGGTAAGAAAGCAATCATTTAGCATCAGGCCAGCCCTATTTAGAAGGAAAATAATCTCATATTCAGATGAAACCTAGTCAAAGAATTGATCCTCTGTCGTATGACACTTCTATCTCTGTGGCCTGCATCTAGCCAGCTTCAGAAGTAGGGTTTTGGTGCCTGTTCTCCTTCAGTATCTCTACTTCTAGCCTGTGGACTCTGAGGATTTTAACACCTGGTTGCAGGTGGCCAGACTATGACGGAAAGTTTTCAGAGACTTTCTGAAACTTCTTCTGGGGCCTGAGCTTGAAAGGAACCTGCTAGTCACTGACTTGCTACACTCCTGTTGAGAACATCATATGAATAGTTTGCAACCATTATCGTGTGAGGAAACAGACACTGTCATTCTCCTCGATCTCTTCTCTTCACCTTGGTGATGATGTGTCATCATCCTCATCTCTTCCTCACTGTGCTCTCTGAAGTCGGGGAAAAGAGCAGACCATAGACCCTGGGGTGAGTGTCCCAGAACAGCCTTGGTGCCTGATCATGGGAAGAGCTGCACCCACACTCCAACTCCTTGACCTCTAGTGAAATGATCCAGAGAAATGTTCTCTGTGTTTCCAGGTTTACTTAACACCAGTCATCATCTTTGGCAATTGATAGGATAAAAGATCCTTTTTTGTCCATCTTCTCTTCCTGTCTCACTGTGCTCTTTCTGTTTCACTGTTCTCTTTCCCTTCTATATTTTCCTGAGTATAGTAAATATTAAATGAGGAAGCTTGGAAGAATCTTACTAATCAGAAGTCATTTTATACTAAGAGACAGGAACACTTCATCTATAACCTCCATGGGCCTCACCAGTGACTCCTATGCTTTCATTGTCCAAATGGAATTCCACCAACCCATTTATGTGTAACATTGGAAAGCAGAAAAAGGCAATGGCAAACACTCTTAGCAGGCCTTGTCTGCATTTTCCTTGAGTCACACTTACATTATTTTCTGAGGGTTGCTGTAATGCCAAAATATCAAAATTGTGTCCAAAACCATTGTGACCTATATTCTGAGAATCAGAAAGGCAGAATGTGACACAAGTTTCAATGAGCCGGTTTCTGAGGCAGAGCTCTGACTGAGCATATAGATGTGTCTGCTCCCTGCCTTTCCCAGCTGTGCCAGCGGTGCCTCTCCTGGGCAGTGGCCCCTCACTCCAGATTTCCTCTGTGTTCTCCAGAACTTGCTGTGTTTTGTTTGTGTTAACTCTTCCTGTCTCTGGGATGGTGCCTAGGGCCCACACTTCTTGTCTAGTATAATCCCACCATCCAAATATCCTTATTTCACAAGCTTAAAGGAACTTTTCCCACATATATAAATATATTCACAATCTCAGTGGGAACAATTACAAATATCAGTACAGAAGAACAATTACAAATACAAATACAGCAGAAACAATTCTCAGTCTATTAAACAGGTAAGGGACCAGCTCTTTCTATGTATAAATAACCCAATATCCACATTCCACACTCACTCTCTTTTTTCCTCTCTTTTGGTCCTTTTACTACACTTCCCAATAGTCACAAAATACTTCTTAAGTGTCTTCAGTATCAACCATGCAGTATCAGAGGGCCTCACACAGTAGGACTTTGTGTAGAATTTGCTTGAAGTCCTGCTGTGTCATGGTTACTTTGCAGAATGAGGAACACAGGAAAAGGTATTCCATCCCATCTGGGCACCGGCTCTCTCAGAGAACTTTTGTAGGCTGTGAACATTTTGAACATTTTGGAATCTGTGACCTGCAAGCTCAGGGAAGTATGACTGGATTCTACACCAAACAGTATTCATCTTTGATTCTATTCACAGTTGTCCCTCATTGTGGACAGAACATTTGGTGAGACCTAAAAAGGTGCCTAAGTTGTTTTACAATATGATTTGTATTGTCTCTTTCTCAGTTAAACCTGCGAGGCAATCTGAAATGCTTCCAACATTTTTGTATGAGAATTGACTATCTGGCATGTCTCAGCTCACAACATGGTAGAAGTTCATTAATCATGAATATTGTGGTTATTTTGCTAAATTTCCCTTCAAATAGATCTTCCCCACTTCATGAAGAACCTCTGGTATTTTCATATGATACAGATTTTCACAATAGTGCTTTCTTGGGTGATAATGTTATGACTTGTGTCACCATTAAAGGGAAACTGTAATTCTTTCAACAGTGATAAGCTGCAGCAGTTTCAGCTCCAGGCTGCTGATGACGAAAGTAAAGTCTGTCCCCAATCCAGTAAACATCAGTGGGACCTCAGATTGCAAAATGGATGAATAAGAATTCAGGAGTTTGGAAGCTTTCCCTGGTCCCATCAGACAGCAAGGTAACCTGTTGCAAGTGTTCTGACTGCCTGGCAAGTGATGATGACTTCATCCCCCTGAGAACCAGACCTAGAAATGGAGACTGGGAAATCTGGCTGCCACATCTGGCTCTTGGAATGGAAAATATATGAAAAAAATTATAGACACATTTATTATGACGAAAGAGGACTTTCCTGAAGGGCTAAGCAGCATTTAACACACTGAGTTGAGTACATTTCCAGTGTTTTCCCTTTTTACCTGGGGTCCAGAGCAGCATGAGCTCCTACAGCTGAGCAAGGGCCCCAGTGGCAATGCTGTGTCCTGACCGGGATTGACCCTACAGGAGGTATGAGCAGTCTATCAATTCATCTTCAATGTGTTCTCTGGGCACCTGCAAATTCCCAGAGACTGAGCAGGACAGGGCACCAGGTAAGGTTGGATTATCCCAATCACTCAACAAGGTTTCTTGTCCCTTGGAATGTGGGCAACCAGCAGGGCTGCATGAATTTGCGTGCAGAGTATGTGCTTTATTCTGGGGAGCAAATGAGTGTATCATTTCAGTGCCCCAAGACTACAGTGTTGGGCTTTTTTTAATCTCTTCTTGGGTCTTTATGTTCTTTTCTAAATTCTCTTCCATCTCCACAGTCATCCAGTATCAGGAATTGAAAACAATTTACAAGCACCCAGCACAAGATGATATTATCGAGGCAGAGTGATTTCCTCTATGCTACTCTCCAGGCTTTTAGTGTAAAACTAAAACAAGATGAAAATCTAGATAACATGCAGTCCTGATTTGTAAGAAAGGTTAGAAATTTTTATCATTAACACAGCACCTCTAGCTAAGCAATCTGTCTTCCTCTCTTCATGAATGCTCTCTCCCACTATGTTCAATGAGGTCTGTCAATATAGGAGATATTTTTCCCTTCTGATCGCAGGAGTAGAGTCTTTGTAACTGCGCTAGTGAGTATGAATTTCTTTTCTCGATGTTTTCTGCATGGCTCAGGTTATTGCTCTGTGGTTTTGGAATGGAATGAAAGAGAGTGTAAAATTGTTTCTTTCATAGACAGAAAGGTGATATGTATCTTTGTGGTAAAAGGGATACAAAACATACAGAGAAAGAAGGAAAAAAAACTGCTGTAGCCCCATACGGGCTTATGTGGCAGTGCTGCCTGTGCTGACATGACCAACGTACTTCCTCATCCTAATCTGAGCTGACTCCTCCCTGACAACTACCACGCAGCCCCTGCTCATAGCCCCTTTCAGTTCCACCTCTACCCTCATTGGCCCTCAGACCTTATATATAGCTCTGCCACTTCCTCAATAAATTAGACCTGCGCCATCAGCCTGGTCTCCGCGACTCTTTTCGCGTCGGTCCTGCCTGCTGTGAGGCCAAAGCCGCCTCAGGTGGCGTCCAGAACAGGGACCTCAAAGACCCTCAGGTAGGACCCCCCGCCTGCATCACAGACCACTCCGCCGGCTCACTCGTCCTAGGACCCCTTCTCTCTCCGCCCACATCATGGGCCCCACGCTTTCCAAGTCACAGTCCCCGCAGGTACGGGCGATCTGTGCGCTTTTGGAATGCCACCGCTGTAAAGTGAAACTATCTACGCTTCAGGCATATTGGGAGCTTTTATTGCCTTTTAATCCTTGGCTGCACACAGCCAATCTCTGGGACCCATACATCTACAAGCGCCTTATCGAGCGCACTCAATCAGCCACACAACATGAGGGCAAAACCTTCCCTCCAGGGCTGATCCCCATGCTGCTCACCATTCAAGCGTGCCTACAGGGTACCTCCCAGCGAGAGTCACCTCCAGAGCACGTCTTTCTGCTCGAGGAGAATGCCGCGCCTCCCAAGACCTCTGACGCCCCCTGTGCCTTGCGACCCGGTAGCCCTCCCCCGGACGAAAGCGCTGATCAGGAGGATGACCGACAATCCCTAGTTGAGGAATGTAATAATTTACTAGACCTAAAACAAAAACCAAACAATGCTCAAAAGATGGCGACTGTTGCCTCCCTCTACCCTCCCCTCCCACATTCTTCCCTGTGCGAAACCGAGGAATCTCCCCCCGCACGCCGTCAGCCGTGTACGCCCGTTAGTGGCGCCGTGCCAAAGAAACTCAATTGTAAGCCTACAGCGCCACCTGCTGACCGTCTTGACCCATCACAAGAAGGCTCCCCCTTGCTTGCTCTCTTTGGCCAAATTCAACCCGATACTAACTTTAAATTTGGCTTAACTCCCGGTAAACCCCCTGAACAATATTTCCAGGCCCTATGCCAAGCCCGTGATGATCATACTAGAGCCAGACTTAATTGACCCAAGATGCCCAAAAGATGGTAACACACAATAACACCAAAAGTCTAAATAGCTAAGAGTATATGCTAAATCCTATGATACAAATGTTAATTATAGTTAAGATTTTGTCCTTTCCAAATTCTTTTATAAGAGATCTCTGCTAATTGGTCTACCATAAATCTGACTAGTCTATTTATAATTACAAATTCTACAATTGTACAACTTAAACATAATTCAATTCGGCTAAAAGATATGCAAGTGCACTCTGATTATGTAAAATGTTTGTCAGTCTGTCTATATATCTGTTTGTCTGTTTGTCCAGTCTGTTCTATGTTCAAATCTATACAGATCGTCTGTCCATGTTCGTCCATGTGTCCATTCCATAAACAGCTGTTCCTTTTTATGTTGAGCTCAACAATTTTTCTGTTTTAAACTTTTTGGATCATTTAATCAAAGTTTAATTTAGATAATAGATTTAAAAAGCGTGCTTCCACCTGGGTTCCCAGTTAGTCCAAATGTTGCTAAAATTGGTTATATACCAATAATGTCTATTGTTATTTATCATAACTTGAGAGTCTCTCATTGGTCACAAATAGTACATTACATGTTATAATTGGGTCTTTCATCAGACATCAAAAGTTATTCCTATAAATAAACAAAATTCCTTGGTGGGGAGGAGATGGTTGGCCAGGACTCCATTTAATAAATAAGAAAGCAGCTGCCTGGTGACATTTTAAACCAGTTCTTGTTTATTGATTGGAGGCCCCAATAATCTCCATAACCTTAAGGGGGGCACCCCAACTAAAGTTACATACAATACTGTTAAAATATGTTCACATTAGTCATCATCAAAAAACTAATACCATATGGTTTTGATTTAAAAGTGCCCATACAACGTGTTCATGTGTCTATAACAGATTGTTTTTAGCCTCATACAAACACTTCCCACCTTGCCTATACATACGGGTAACACATTCCCTACCAGGCCCCCTCTCTCAGGGCAACGCCGCCATAGATTCCTTGGTACATCCTACAGCCCAAACACATCTACTCTCCATTCTCACAACCTCACCCTTAAAACAAACCCAAACTCTACATGCTAGGTTTCACCTCTCTACACAATCTCTACACAAACTCCTTCCACAGGTCCCCATCCAGACCTGCAAACATCTTGTTCGCTCATGCGCCACCTGTGCCCCCTTTCTCCCCGTTGATGGAGATGACACTATCTGACAAAAAGGCCAAACATGCCATCCAAAGCTGTCGCAAAGCCATCCTTTTTCTAGGCATCCCATGGGACATAAAAACTGACAATGGCCCATGCTACACCAGTCAATCTTTCAACAGCTTTCTACAGCTCTATAACATCACACATCACACTGGAATCCCACATAACCCTCAAAGCCAAGCCATTGTCGAATGAACTCATGCCACACTCAAAAATCTATTAAAAAAGGAGAGGGAATCACACCCCTCAGAGACCCCAGACAACATACTCACAGCTGCCCTAATTCATTACAACCTTCTTACCTTCGACAAGGACGGGCTCAGCCCAATCCATAAACATTGGGGTGGCCTCATCCCTAGAGAAACGCCCCTCCCGCTAGTCCGCTGGCGGGACCCCACGACTAATGCTTGGCAGCCCCCAGCCCCCCCTGCTCACGCAAGGCAGAGGATTTGCTTGTGTTTTTCCAGAAACTGCCCTGCAACCCCTGTGGGTCCCAAGCCACAATATCAAGCCTGTGACGGAAACCACGACGACCCCCACGCAACTTGAGGGCCAGACCGATCCGGATTACTGATGCTAGTTTGCTACCCCCCCCTTCGTCCTTTTCGTGCTCCTATACGTTCTCACATAGGCCTTTTCCTCCTCTTTCTCTACCTGGGCTGCCTAATCCATGATATACAAAACCTACAGGTGCCTATGCTAACCACAACCGACTTCTTCCAACAGATGCTCTCCGGAATCAAAGCCATCTTTAACCCAGGAGCCATTACAGGCCTGCTCCTCCTAATGGGTGGATTATTTGTAGCCTTTCTCCTTCTCAAGATCCTCTGGGCACGTGCCCGTGCGCTCCAGAACGTCGCGCACTGTCAGCAACAGACACAAATCCTCTTAGCCACTCTTATAAATCAACAACAACAGGTCACCCCCGAACAACATGACGCCCTCTGGGCTATGGTCACTTCAGGCTAAAGGATCCTCCAATGACGGGCAACATGAGGCCTTGCGCTCCCTGCTTCCCACCTAAGACAGGCCTCTGGCCAAGCTGCCAGTTCGCCCATGACGGGTAAGGCTAAGCAAAGCCAAGGGTCCATCACGACCTAAGACAGGAGATCCTTTCCCCGCCACATGTGAGTGAGGGGCCAAACGGGTATGAGCCACCTAAGACAGGGCGCTATCCACGGTCATCCATGGCTCTAACCGCAGCTGATAGGCGACCCCATGACGGGTAAGGCCATATTATGCCCCTGAGCCACACTCACAATGTGCGCCTTTTAATAAAAAAATAGGGGGAATTGTAGCCCCATACAGGCTTACGTGACCGTGCTGCCTGTGCTGACATGACCAACTTACTTCCTCATCCTAATCTGAGCTGACTCCTTCTCCCTGACAACTGCCACGCAGCCCCTGATCATAGCCCCTTTAAGTTCCACCTCTACCCTCATTGGCCCTCAGACCTTATATATAGCTCTGCCACTTCCTCAATAAAGTAGACCTGCGCCATCAGCCTTGTCTCCGCGACTCTGTTCGCGTCAGTCCTACCTGCTGTGAGGCCAAAGCCGCCTCAAACTGCTAAGAAATAAACTGCTAATTTGACCTAATATTGAAGAAATTATACCCAATTCTTCACCAAGCACTCATAATTTCTAAATACTATTGTTCAGTAAAAGTAACAGTTTATTATTAAAGAAAAATCTATTTCTAAATCTAGAATAGGGAAAATAGAAGAAAAACTTGGAAGAAGCATTTGAAGAATGATTTAAAGAATGAGAGAAGCACAGGAAAAAAAAGTAGATGTCAGCTTGAAAGGGACACTGATTGCCCACATCTGGAATATGTGAGTATTAAAATAGTTAGTGATTATACGTGATGACCCACTGAAGAAAATATGACTCTATGGATTCAAACTGATATTTTAACCAGGAATGGACTTCTCATAAAATATCTCACTACCCCTTCATAAATCCTTACTAATTATAGACAGGAAAAGGAATTGTACAGTACTGACTTCTCACAGGCACAACCTCCATCTGGGGTTCAAAGTGCACAATCACCAAATGGTGGGACCAAATATAGTAACTGATCATACATTTACAAGCTGAAGCTATTTAACTTCCAACCACCAGAGGGCTCTGTGGTATTTTAGATTTGTTAGTGACAGAGGAACTTGGGAAGATGGAGATGTTGAGAAACTGAAACAACTGAGCCACAATGAAAAAGTTTAGATACCTAAGTGTGTAGTGATTTGTTTTTTGAAATAGATTTTTTGTTAAATAAATATCTCAGAGACTGTGAGAAATATATTGTGCCCTCTCACCTCGATTCAATAATGTGTATATAGTCCATGTATTGACACCATAGGTAGGAGTGTGGATTAAAATTTCAAATTGTATGTTCACAATCACATAGAACCTTTTCTCTGTGAGTGTGTTATGTATTCAGCTTGGCTATAACTGTCTTTAAAGAGTAAAACTGATGTAAATCTATGTTACAATTGCAAATTTTCCTGAATAAATGTGAGTGTTCCATTGATTTCTGGGCCTTTTATCAACCTGCCACAAGATTACTTTCCATTATTTATCTTTACATCTGAATGCTAATACATCTTTCTCTTTCACAATCTGAACATATACACACGTGCAAATTACATGAGGTGGGTTTATTAAGTATATTTACATGAAAAAGTTCAAGAGAAGCCTAGAGTTCATGGTGAGCCAGTTGCTTGGGCTCAGAAAGGACACTGAGAAAGAAGGGGATCTCATCCATGTATGTACCGCTTTCACAAGAGCTGAAAAAAAATTTAAAAAGCAGGCATCTTGGGTTTTATATTATGGGGAGTGTAACTGTGCAAAAGCTTTTAAGTGCATCCTTTCTCTCTGCAGACTGAAGCAGCAATCAGGCTCTGCCACTCAGCTGCCCCAATCTTGTATCTCAGGATGCTGTGCTCCCAGCACATTCTGCAGCTATTCCTGGACACTGACATGGGAGAAAAGGGAAAGAGCAAAGTTAGTCCCAGATACCTACAGAACTGTCCTGTACATAGCACTTCCCACAGTAAATGTTCTGGCAGACTCCATGGTCTTACTATAAACTGTGCTTTGGGTAAACTCAGAGAATTAATTGAGAAACAGCTAAATCCCCTCTATCAGATACGATTTCTAAAAACATAAACATGGGGAAATTACTTTCAGGAAAAATATGCACAGTAATGATCTGTGCACAATAAGACATGTCTAATAAAGCAAGACACTGATTTTTGCTTGAGCCTCTGAGACATAGTCAGGTCTTTGACCTTTGACAGTCTCAACCCTGGAGCAAAATACCAATGACCAGGAATGTACTGGAATGGACCAGAGAGAGAAAAGAGGACTCACAGCCTGGCACACACTTCCCCAGGTCACGTTACCAGTGACCCACCTCCAGCCAGGTCCACCTTTTGATAGCACATTTAGCCACTGATCTCATCAAGGAGCTATACTGAATCTACTGGGGTGCATACTGACACCAGGATCCATTCACCTTTCAAACACATGTTGCTATTGGGGAACTTTTTAAAATCTAAACAATAATATTGCATGCCTGACATCCCAAGGACTCATGCTCATCTCATTGTGCAAAATGCATTTATTCTGTCTCTAAGAATCAGCAGTTTCAGCAGACCTGAAAACTCGAGTCCAAAGTGTTTTCTGAAACCCCAGCAAGCTTTTATCTGTGAGGCCATCTAAAAATAAAAAGTCTAGTTAAACACTTCCAACACACAATTACACATGGTAAATAGTCTCATCCTAAAGATGTAATGCAGTGATGATAGATAGAAGTACCACTGCATAAAGAACAGAATGGCAATCACTGAACCCTGAGATACTGAGTCAGGAACCTGTGACAAGCTGTGGAGGGATGTATGCTTCAAAGGACTCAGAAGCCCAATCCCCACAATATTTCCAGTTGCATGCCTGATGGTCTCTCTTTCTCAGTATCTCTGCTCATTGCCTATAGCTTTTCTCAGATGTTCCACATTCCTGGCTTCTCCAACGTCCCGGAGTGACACTGCACTTTTGTGTTCATGCTCCTGGATTTTTGCACTGCTTTCATAGGGTGCACTGCATGGTCTCCTGGGTCTTCCCTTGAAATCTGGGCAAAGTCTCACTGGTAATACAACTTCAACATTCTGCATACCTACAAAACTAACAGTACATTGATGACATCAAGGTCTGCCACCAGGTGAGCAGTCAACATGCCTCTTTACATCATGGCTGAAGAGGCTTTGGCATTCTTGGGTAGCTGCACACTGTGAAACAAATTCTGGGAAGCATTCCCTAGGTCACAGTTCATGAGGAAGGAGCAGAGGGATTCTCTTCCCAAATGAAAGATTTAAACTTTTTCACCTTTGACCTTGTAATGAATGGGTCCTTGTTAAATCCTGAATTTTCTTAAGCTATCTTTCCTATAATCTTAATGCAAAGACCTTGGCTTCTTCTTGTTGCTACTGTTTTCAGCAAGGAGACTTTCTTGTACTGCAAATTGGCAGGTGCTTTATATCTGATGAAAATGTAGGACTTTGATGTGGGCTTTCTCCTCCTGGTTTTTACTGTATATTTGACAAACTCAGCTAGCAATACCTATGCCACAGCCTACATATCAGTGTGCTTTAAAATTTTTATCACCTGATTAATCTACCTCCCTTAAACTCTTCTTCCTACAAAGTCTGAGGATATAGGCAAAAGTATAAAAGTTTTCTGTCACAGTATAGCACACATGACCTCCAGCGCAAAGGCCAATGAAGTCTTTGTTCCTACCTGAAATCAGCTGTCCCTAGCCTTAAGTCTCTGCATTTCCATAATCATTCTTGTGTCCTGATGTCTGTCAGTATTGAACATCAACCAGTACTCACAGCATTCTAGGGTTTCTCTATCCTGTTTCTACAAAATTTCCAGGTTCCTCTCACAAACACAAGCCAAAAGCTCCTGAACGACATTGCCAGTTACAGTCAGAGCAAGGTTCCCACTTATCTGGCACTGATGTCTGCCTTAAGGATTTTCTCATCAGTGGGACAAAATAACCAACACCAACAATTTAAAACATACTTAAGCATGTATTTCCATGTTTCAGGGGGAGGATGACCTCACTCTCCTACTAGCTACAATAGAAATTTGCACATCATTGTTGATACTGTGATCCAGATTTTAATGGTTGAAGGCGGCTGTTAAGTGAGTAGACTGAAAAAGGCAGAGTGAAGATGTGGAAGTTATTTGATATAACTTTCAAGTATTTCTCCAGCCATAACTGAAGGCCAACATTTCCCTAACATGCTGTTAGCAGTGCTGACAGCATTCGTTATATTACTTTGGAGGTTTCTCTCACTGACTGCATAATCTCCATGTTCAGTGGATGCAGGAAACTGGTCTCTTTGCTTTGTTTGATTATTATACTTAACATGTTAACAGCAAGGGAAGTGACTGTCATTGGGATTTCTTCAATTTTTAAAATGCTTGAGCAACTTTTCCTGTGAGATACAGTGAGAGTGGAACATCCCATGTTTAAGTTAGATTTCATTGGTGAAACAAAATCCTGGAGTCTATAAACTCATAAAGAGTAGGTGTTTATGCTAACTCACAGGTTTGTGGGTTCCAGTTTAATGCAGTGTGTTTCCATTGTTATCCACCTATGGTGAGGTGACAAATCATGGAAGGTGTATGTAGCAGAGCAAAATCATTCCATTCATGGAATATATATATATATATATATATATATATATATATCGCATAAAACACCAGCGTACCACAATTCCCTTGGAGCACATAGCCTTAATGACAGACTAATATCTCACTTGAACTCACATTTTAGTCTCCTAAAGGCCCCACCCTCGGCCCAAGTCTTTAATGCACAGACCATTGAGAGTCACTCACGATCTAACAAAATCAGTCCTGTAACTGAGCAGTGATCCCTCGAGCTTCTCTCAGCTCTTTCAGCTGGAACTAGGGTTGTTTGTGGATTTCACCATTTAAAATCTCTTTGTAAGATAGCTACTCATTGAGGATCCTGAGTGCATTAGTTACTTTTCTCTCATTGCTGGGACAAAACACCCGACACCAAAAATAAAGGAAGGAAAGAATTATTTAGCTCCCTGTGGAGGTTTCAGTCCATAATCAGCTGGTTTCAAGGCAGGATGGCATGGCACTGCAGTAGCTGTTCATGGCAGCTGCAAACAGCAAGTGCGAATAGAACAAAAGAGGAAAGACATGCCTTCTTCCCACCCTTACGCTGTATGCCAGCTCACCCCTGGGCAGGTGTAGCACTCACATCTCCAATCCCAGTGCTAAGTAGCAAACCAATCACAAATGCTGATTCAGCTATGTCCATGATTGCATTAGGCCTTGGTGGGGGGCATCCAACACAAACCATAGCACTGAGTTTCCCTTTCTTCTTACAGAAGTTTCACCCTTATTCATTCCTGTTAATTTCTTCAGCGCCAGTGCTATGGAGAAAGGGAGTAATTGTGAATAAAGAAACTCAAAACCTGCTCTACTGGGTTTCAGATTGAAATTGTGATCCTGCAGGGGATTGAGATCGGGGGAGAGTGGTAAAGTATATCATGAAACTCATCATGGTTGATAGTGCAGAGATTGTAAGAACATGTGAACCTCTGCTCAACACATATGCTGGTAACACTGAACTGGAAGCTGATTGAAAGGAATCGTGAGACTACTCCTACTGCTGCTGGTTCCAGTGTATCTAGGGCTTTTGTTATACTTACAACTAGTAGGAACTTCCTTTAGAGATTCATTCACCAATTTTGTTCAGTATATAAAAATAATATATAGAATTTTAAAATATATACAGCTACATGACAATGTAGTACTTCTTTTATGTCAGACAAAGCAGATCAATTTTCTTGGATTTAATAGTTTTTTAAATTCTTACTAACATATAAACATTTGAACAGTAGCCTATGAAATAAATCACCTTTGTAGCTTTAATTTTCTGTTGATTCTATATACTCTTAGCCTCCAAGTCATGTTTCTAAATTACAAACATTGATTGTTATCATAGTCTAAATTCAATCTAAGTTTGATTACATAGCCCTTGCTAGTGTTTTGGTAGAACAGGAGATTCCTTACTTCAAGCCTACAATAACAACAACAACAACAAAAAAAATGAACTAGCAAAAAGGTGAGGACTTAATGTTCCCCACTGTGAGGGGACAATGGCGTAAAGACTTTCCTGCCTCTGAGTGTAAGTGAAGAAAGCATCCTGGTTTTACGACTAAGAAGGTGGACAGACACACTTAATCTACACTGAAACCAGTTAATTGATTAGTGCAGGTTCACAACCTTCACCTATGTCCCACGCTTTCCTCTCTCATCAACTGTGTCTCCTCATGACATTTATAGGTTTGGCTTACAGTCAGCTTATATACTGGAACCAATTCGCTCTTTCTATCTGAAAAAGCCACCTTATTTTAAAGTTTTATAAGACTAAGGTTTTCCTGTAATTATTATTGTGTGACAATAACTACAGGCAGGAATTTTGTATTATTTGAGATGACCTGAAATTTGAATTTAAGGGGTCAAACCTTTCCTGAGATAAATTACATCCTTGTAGCAAAGCGGCCACAGCACACTTACACAAATACTATCTAAGACTGATCAGGAGACTAGGATTCAAAGGAACAGGTCAAAAATCCCTCAGAAAAATGCTAAAAGCTACACTAGGGAATGTTTTACATACCTCAATTCCCACTTGGTGAAATGTGAGCAGATGTTTCCTGAATTGATTTGCATGTTCACTCATGGTACAATGATGTAGGCTGCTCAAATCATCTTAAAAAGCAGCTTCACAGTGCTTTTGTGGATCAACATTTAGGTCCAAGTCTCAGAGATGGGGTCTGGAACTCACCTGCTGCTGTATCTACTGCTCTGGGCTCCAGGTAGTTGAGGGATGGCAAGGTTTGAGAATGTTTATTATGACCATTTTAATTTTCCTTATCTCAAGGTTCTTGATAATCAGGAAAATAGCATATCTTGTAGATTTCAAGTTTAAAATTCCCTTTTGGCTTCTGATTCCTCAGTGGTGTCACCAATGCAATTGTCCTAGTTTGTAATGTCTGAATGAGTCCGTTAGATCCATTATGTGTGTTTATCATTGCAGGCTCCAGTGGAAACATTGTGCTGACCCAGTCTCCAGCCTCCTTGTCCATGTCTCCAGGACAGAAGGCCACCATCTCCTGCAGGGCCAGCCACAGTGTTGAGGAATATGTGGAAGAGCTTGGTAGTGTAAATCTTATGTACTGGTATCAACATAAACCAGGACAGTCTCCCAAACTCTTGATCTATGCAACTTCCAATCGAGCCACTGGAGTTCCAGACCGGTTCAGTGGCAGTGGGTCTGGAACAGACTTCACCCTCACCATTGACTCTGTGGAAGCCGAGGATGTGGCGAACTATTACTGTCAGCAAAGTAAAGAGTCTCCTCCCACAGTGCTCCGGCTCTGAACAAAAACCTCACCAGGCAGCTGCTCATTATGGCTCAGTCTCATAGATGTTCCTCTTTTTGCAATGATCTTTACACTTGTTTAGAAAAAGTACCCTCACTATGAAAGGGGAAACATGTAAACTAAGTGATTATATTTGCCCTACAAATAATTCATAATTTACTTTCTTCCTTGTTCAACCCAAACCTCTGAGTTACTATTTCTCAATGCCTTTTCTAGATTCAATAATAATTTCTTGATCACTGAGCCATTTTAAACTTAAAGAAAACTTTCTTCTGTCAGTTCAAGTAAAAAGAAGTTTTACTAGTGGAGATTCACTTATCTTTTGCATACAAAATCACAGTCTCACACAGATGCTTCATTTTTTCACCATTTGTATTTGAGGTAATAAAAAGAAAAACCTCTATTGTTTTATGCAACGCTAAGAATTGTGATGCAGTTTTGTTTATTTGATGGAGATACATCTATCTTTGTGTTTGTTTCCCAAGTCTTGTGTTCTAAATTTATTTTTTGCCCTTTTCCAGTTGCTCAATGTTTATGTCTTTTCTATACTGTACAATCTGTAGCTGAGGCCAAAGTCTTCATTTGTCATTTTCAACATGTTCTGACACTACTTGTAGAAAGGAATCTGGAAGCCTCAGAGTGCACAGCTTCAAACTTGGAAGGGTTACTTAGTACCTCCTCCACCCAGAGCTGGGCCTCCCTCACACTTCTGCCTCCTTGCTCAAGGAGCTCCAAAACTCAATAAAACAGCCCTTTGCTTTATTTATTTATTTATTTATTTATTTATTTATTTATTTATTTACTTTTTGGCACTGGGGATCAAACTCACAACCTCACACCTGAGGCGTGAGGCACTTAAACCACTGAACCAAACTCCCGTCACTAGTCTTTTTGAGGCAGGGTCGTACTGTGTAGCTCAGGCCGGCCTCGTGCTGGCATTGTAGCCCAAGCCAACCTCGAACTCACAATACTCCACCTACTTCAACCTCCCTAGTGCTGGGATTAAAGACCTGCGTCACCACGCCTGGCTGCCCTTTGCTTTATTGACACAGAGAAGATGCACTTTTTTATACTTTGCAAGTTTACAAATTTGTTTCACTATTTACGGAAGTTGTATTGTCAGTTTTCTATTGCCCTATAAAAACTGTCACAAACACAGTGACTTAAAACTATATACAGTTGTAACTGTAAAATTTCTATAAGTCAAACTTCAGGCAATTGAAACTCAGCAAGATGCTCTCAGTGTTCCAGCTGTTGTTCCCCTGCTGCTCTGTGTTCCAAAGGAGGGAAATGAACCAAATCAAAGACATAAAATGAGTAGTTTCTTCAGTGTGGTTATGTTACTTTAGAAACCTGATCTTGCAATGTAGCATGAAATAAATTCCACAGCATTCTTCTGGTTCTCACATTGCACAGGTTAGCTTTTCTGCTTTATCTCCTGTTTTATCAGTGCATTGTCCAACAAAGTGATTCTAATCTTTGTCTCTATCTATGATTCAAGTCTTGAGGACAGATACTACATGCCAGCCTCACAGCCTGTGTCCCTGAAGAGGCAGCCACTGCCATGTACAGAGGATTTCAGAGCCTCCTGAGAGGTAGAAATCACCTTTGCTTCTGGCAAAGACCGGAGGAGTTTCCCATGCTTCTCAGGGATCAGTTGCTGAGCGAGTTCGTGGAATGCCCTGGGTTCTGTGGCAATTGCTATAGATTTATTTCTTCCTTACACTGTCAACCTTCTGAGTGATATATTAAAAGACACCTACTGTGTTCCATCATGTGAAATTGATATATACTGATTTGGTGCATCAGAAACATCTCCAGAGAGAATGCTCAGTGGGGCGCCACAGAAATCTTCTTGTCTGTATACAGCTGTGTAGCAGGCAGCATATGTGGTCTGGTTCATTGGAATCATTTACAGTAGAGTTCAAAAGGCCTGGTTTGTGCTTTCCTGCGTCTAAGGTAAGTAAAATCACTGTTGAGTAGCATCCCACTGGGTTCTCATGGCCTCTTCACTTTAAAGCTCTCATTACATTCACTTTAGGCAACAGAAACCTCTTAAAATACGCCTCCATCAAGGAGGAAGGGTAGGAAATATACAGGGTGTGTGTGAGTACCAGGACCAGAAACTTCAATGAGTCCTCATATTTATATATTTTTTCTAATATCATCTGTCACATCTCCTCTTGGCCCATTTTTTGTTCTTAAATGTACAGTGGAATTTTTTTTAAATAAAAGGAAATTATTTCTTACAGTTCTGGAGCTGAAAAGTTAAATACGTGCTGTCAGCATCTGTTTGGCATCTGGTGAGGACTTTCTTGCTTCAGCATGTCATGGTGGAGGTTGTAACATGCAGAGACACAGCTAGTTTGTTTCTCTTTTCCTCTTCTAATGTCACTATGAGGAATTCATCCTTGTTACCTCATGCGATCATGATTACCTCCCCAAATCTTCATCATCATTTGCCATTATGCTTCTAGTATATAAATTTTGAGAGGACATATCCAAACCATCGCATTTTTTTTACCATCTATAAACCCCTCCTTGAATTTTTTCCTGTAATCTTTTTTACTTATATATTCACTGGCAAAAATGCCTTGTAACTCACTTAATTACAAATCTTAGTTCCCACTAATCCATATAATTTAAATTGATGCTTTTCTCTGGCCAACCTTCACTGGTGGCAGTTAACTTGCTCCTCTCCTTCCTTTTTATACATACTACCTATGTAGACTCTTAGGCATTGACTGGTCCTGTATTTCACAGCCTTTTCTAATCCCCTCTTTCCCAGATCATATCCATTTGTTGAAAGTTCATTCACTGGCCACTTGTTACAATTTCCTAATTTCTGTTACCCACTTGACATGCTATACCTCTGATGAAAAGCAACAATAATGTAGGAAATGCTGGTAATTTTGGCGACTAGAAAAATTAGTGTGGTTCTCATTGTTGGACCAGCATTTAAATTGATGAAGAGATTGGTCATTCTGAGCCATATATATTCCCTATATACCTGACTTAGATTTGAGGCTTATTCATACAGGTATTCTGTCCAATCTAGAGATATGGCAGTCACTGAACTAATGTTTCTTTATTATTGCTGAATGAATTTTATTTTTCTTAGAGTTTTGAGTTGTACAACCACATCTGTCTTATAGAAACCCTCTTTCTATTGTTCTCTTATATCAACTCTGCATTATACTTCTTCTATACTAGTCAACATTTTTGCAATAACTTTCATCCATAAAAATCAGCCTATGAGAATATAGAGATCTTTCAAATATAAATGGAGAAAACTGGTCTTGAAAAGAACCAAAATATTACATACATTTCTAGTGGCAGCAAAGATCAAATAAGTGCACTATCTCTTACCTTCTGTAGCTAAATTCTCTGAAATTAGGGAAAACATAAAAGCAACTAAAATTTAAAATTATTAAAATTGCTAATAATAGGCAGACAAACAAGAGATGGCAAAATGTGAAGAAAACTTATTAGCAGTAAGTTTTCTGAAGTTTCTTCTTCATTTTTACATGTGTATGCCTCCTTCATGAACATAGAAAGGCCCCAACTGAGCAACAGTGCAATGAGTGTTGACAGTAAAAAGATTCAAGAGGATCCTTCTAATTTCAAGCCAGATCACTAGTGAAGATGGAGAATGTGAGCTAGGTAGTAGGCAGGGTCCTTACCTCAATTGTTCTCTCTTTCTTATTCGTTTGTCCTCTGTTAGACATGTAATAGATACTAAAACCCTGATTGAAAATTCATTTTTCTTTCTGTGTAAAGTGGTAAAAGAGTATTGCGGTTGGTGGTATTTAAAGAAATTCTCACTCTTGTTTTATTTTATGTTTGTTTTCTTTTATGTATTTTTGCAGGGTATAAAATTCTGATTTGTTATGGAGAGTTGATACATGTACATAACTCATCTCAATTCTTCTTCTACCCCTTTCTCCTACCTTTCTTCCCACCTTCCCCCTTCTCTTAGTAACTCGCCCATTTACAAAAATCTATCTCCCTATATGCTACTCTGTATCATTTATTTTGTCCCGTTTCTGACACATCTTGCTCCAGAGAGAAAGCAGATCCATCTTTTAATGACTATGCTACAATACAAGAAGATTAAACTCTGAAATAAACATTTTTAGCCACATAGACTTCTAAAAAGCCCCATATGAATTAGAGAAGTTAGGGTGAGCCAGACAGGTTACATACTTTATTCTAAAATATGTTCAGCATGTGATTAAAAAACACAGTAAATGTTTAAATTAATCTTGTGCTAAATTCGCCTCATATGCTTCCAAAATACCTGTCGCAGAGCTCTTGATGATTTCTTAATCACTTTTGGAATTCCCCTTTGTGACTGTCTCTGGTTGCATTGTCATGGTTGAGTTGATGTCCTGAATCAATTCAGTATATTTACATTTCATGGTTATTTTAACTGCGAGGGAGAACCACAGGCAACACGGTCCTTGATCCAGTGAATAATATCGAACACAATACACCATAATGCTTCAATGTTTCTGCCTTTATTGGTTACACGAGGTACCAATCTGCACCATAATTTTATTACACCTTCTACAGACACCTTCAAAAGACACTTTCAGAATTGCTTCATGAGTTCCAAGAATGATGGACTAAGTGGATTCAAAGAAAGGAGGAATATGTGGCAATATGTAATAAGTCACTGGGAATAAAGAAAAGTATAAACTAATGTTCTACATAACAACAGATACACAGATATTTGACAAAATCGTTTTAAACATTCAAATGATATATAAAATTGAGTAATGTGTTGCAATCAGGGGGGAGTTATTCTTGAAATGCAGGGCTCAATTCATATTTGAAAATTGATCAGTATAAATAAGAGACTAAAGAGGAAAAAGTGGCAGCAAATATATAGCCTGCAAATGAAAAGGGAAAGTTTTGGTAGAGAGTGAGCGTGACCTAGAAGAATAGCAAGGAGAAAAGAATATTGTTCTAAATAAGACCACAGGTGAAAATGCAACTCAGAATGGGTGACCAAGATCATGTCTGAAAGTAGACAAGTTAGAGAAGCCAACTACGTCTGCAGGCGAATGACTTAGGGAATAAGATGTGTAGCACTGGAAAACACAGACAGCAAAGACATTATCCTGGTGATGTTAGATCTTAGAGCTGCAAATTACATCACACTGATACCAATCAGCTACCACATACAGGTCTTTCCTATATATTGGCATGGAACATGTCTCACTCTGATGCTCCTGTGAATTTTTTTCCTCATGGTGAATGTATCCCTGCCTTTGCACACATCTTTGGGAGCTGTGTTCTTTTAGGATCCAGATGAAATTTGATGATACTGAAATATAACTAGGAAACCAGAAGATGTGCAGGTGGCAGGACGTTAGTATCTGAATGACTGAGTTTAGGCGAAGATAGTAAAAAGGCACAAGCAAAAAACTCAGAAACTCGGGAATCATGTAGCATACTAGGTGGAATGACACAAAGACCAAGAGACAGAGCTGAGCTTTCAGGTATGGAAAAGCAAATTCCTGATGCTGGTAAAACTAGATGAATGTGATGGTTTAAAGACTTCGAAGGTGA
>RJWM01019329.1:0-39301 GCA_004363535.1 Dasyprocta punctata
TGTTTGTTTACTTCTTCTTTTTTTTTTACTCTTTCCGAGGGCTACAGTTCTCATCCTAGACTCCTCTTAGGTCCAGAGGATCCATCTCCCTCCCCTTTCCTTCTTTCTGTTATTGTATTATTTTGTATTCCAGCATTTGGGAGGTATATTCCAGGGAGCCTCCCTACGGTGGAGTCATCAGGTCGGCCATTTTGCAGGAACCTCTCCTATTTCACTTTTGAGTATGGTTTCAAGTTGAACCTATTTACATGCAAAAGTGTCCAGTTTACTTTTCTGTATGACATATATATATATATATATATATATATATATATATATAGAGAGAGAGAGAGAGAGAGAGAGAGATCTTTTTGTCCATTACTCAGTTAGTGGGCATTTGGGTTTTTCCCAAGATTCAGTTATTACAAATGGTGCTGCTATAAACATGGGTGCACATATATCACTGTGGTATAAGGTATTTAATTCTTCTGGAAAGATACCCAGATAGGGAATAGTTGGGTCAAATGGGATTTCTAATCCTAGTTTTTTGAGGAATCTCCACACTGATTTCTGCAGTTGTTTCACTAATCTACACTCCTACAAACAGTAGAGGATTCCTCTTCTCCATAGTCCTGCCAGCATTTGTTATTGGTTGATTTCTTGATGACACCCATTCCTTCTGGAGTGAGATGGAAACTCAGTATTGTTTTAATTTGCATCTGTCAGATGACTATGATGTTGAACATTTTTTACCATTTGTATTTCATCATTCGAAAAGGGTGTATTCATCTCAGATGCCCATTTTTGGATTGGGTCTTCACATTTGAGGGGGTTGATTTTTCTTTATATGTTCTAGATATAAATCCTTTGTTTAAGGGACAACGATATAATTTTTTCCCATTCTGTGAGTTGTCTTATCACTCTGTTGGTGATTTTTTTTTTTTTTTGGCACCAGGGATTTAACTCACAACTTTTGCACCTGCCAGACAGGTGCTTAAGCCATTAAGCCAAACTCCCAGCCCTTGTTGGTGACTTCTTTTGTTGTGCAAAAGCTTTTTAGTAAGGTGACATCCCATTTGTTGATTCTTTGTGCTATTTTCCTTGTGGTTTGGGTTTTGTTTATGAAATCTCTGCCTATACTTACGTCTTCAATATTCTACCATTTTCTCTCCCAGTGGATTTATTATTTCTGTTTTAATATGTAGATCCTTGATCCATTTTGACCTTAGTTTAGTGCATGGTAATAGGCATGGGTCTGGTTTTAGTCTTCAGCATGTGGAAAGTCAGTTTTCCAGCACCACTTATTAAAGAGATTATCTTTCTTCCAGTGAAAATATTTGGCACCTTTGAAAAAGACAAGGTAGCTCAGTATGTTTGGAGCTGCATCTGCATCTTTTATACTGTTCCACTGAACCACAGGTCTGTTTTGTTGTTATTGGTAGTGGCGGTGTTTTTTTGTTTGTTTGTTTTCTGTCAATACAATGCTGATTTAATCACAGTAACTTTATAGAATAATTTCTAGTCAAAGATTGTAATGCTCCTTGACTTGCCTTTGTTGCCCAGAATTGCTTTTGATATTGTAGTTCTCTTCTGGTTCCAAATTAATTTTAGGACTATTTTCTCTAGTTCTGTAAAGTATGTTCACAGTATTTTGATTAAGATTTCATTAAATCTATATAAAAATTTTAGAAATATAACCATATTCACTATACTCTTTCTTCCTATCCATGGGCAAGGAATATCTTTCCACTTTCAGATATCCTCTTTGATCTCCTTTTTCAAAGTACTGTAGTTTTCAATGTATAGCTCTTTTATTTCCTTTATTAGATTGATTCCTAAGTATTTTTTTTCTGAATGCTACTGTGAAAGGTTTTCTTTCCCTGATTTCTCTCTCTATGGGTTTATTGCTTGTGTACAGGAATGCTATTGACTTTTTGAGTGATAACTTTGTATCCAGCTACACTTCTGAATCTAGTTATTAAATCTAGAAGTTTTTTTGGTGGAGTTTTTGGGGTCTTCTATATAGAGTATCATGTCATCTGAAAGTAATAAAAATTTAACTTCTTCCTTTCCTGTTTTTAATTCCTTTTATTTTTTTTCTTCTCTAATTACTTTGGCATACTTTTCCAGAACTATATTGAATAGAAGTACTGAGAGTGGATATCCTTGTCTTGTTCCTGCTTTTAGAGTGAAAGCTTTCAATTTTTAACCATTTAGTATGGTGTTAGCTGTTGGTTTGTCATAGATAGCTTTTATCAGATTGGGGTAAAGACATTCTATTCCAATTTTCTGTAGGATTCTTATAATGAATGGGTGTTGGACTTTGTCAAAAGCATTTTCTGCATCTATTGAGATGTTCCTATGGATTTTGTCTTTGGCTCTGTTAATATTCTGTATTACATTTATTAACCATCCTTTCATCCCTGGGATGAATCCTACTTGCTCATGGTGTATAATCTTCTTGATGACTTGTCGAATTCTGTTTTCCAGTATCTTACTGAGAATTTTTTCATTTACATTATTAAGCAGATTGGCCTGTAGTTTTCTTTTTTGGTTGAGTCCTTCTCTGGTTTTGGAATAAGGGTAATACTTACTTCCAGGAATGATTTTTGGAAGTGTTGATTTCCTTTCAATTTCCTTAAAGAGTTTCAGCATTAGTGCCATTAGTTGTTCTCTAAGTTTCTTGCAGAATGCAACAGTGAATTCACCAGGACCTGGACTTCCATTTGTTGGTAAGTTTTTAATTCTATTGTCAATTTAATTGGTGGATATGGGATAATTTAGAATTTTTATATATTCTTAATTTAGTTTTGGAAATTCAACTGTGTCTAGGAATCTGTCCATTTCTTCTGTGGTTTCCATGTTATTGTAGTACAGGTTCTCAAAGCAGATATTGATGATCATCTGGATTTCTGTAGGACCCATTGGGATTTCCTTGCTTTTATTCCTAATTGCTTGAATTTGTGTTTTTATTTTCCTCTTTTTTGGTGTGGTTAGCTAGTGATTTATTAATTTTATTATTCTTTCAAAGAACAAACTTTTTGATTCATTGATTGTATTGTTTTCTTAGTCTCAATTTCATTAATTTCTGCTTTGATCTTGATAATTTTATCTTTAGCATGTGCATTGAGTTTGGTTTGTTCTTCTTTTTCTAGAAGTTTGAGGTTTAACAATAGGTTATTTATTTATTTATAATTCTATTTTCCTAATGTGAGAGTTCATAGCTATAAATTTCCCTGGTAGGACTGCTTTCATTGCATCCCATAAGTTCTGGTACATTGTATCAGCATTAGCATTTGATTGTAAATGCTGCTTAATTTTTTCTTTAATTTCCTTTGTGTTCCACTGGCTATTCAGAAGGATATTGTTTAATTTTCAAGTGATTATGTAGTTTTTAAAATTTCTTTTGCTGTTGTTTCCAGTGTCTTTGCATTATCATCAAATAGTATGCGTGGGATGATTTCAATTCCTTAGCATTTACTTAAGCAGGTTTTATCAGCTAATATGTGGTCTATTTTGGAGAACCTCTGATGTGATGTTTTGGGATGTAATACTCTTTAGACATGTCATGAGTCCATTTGTTCAGAGGCTTGGTTTATTTCTGATATTTCTTTGTTGATTTTTTTCTCTAGTTGATCTTTGTATTTGTGAAAGTCAGTTATTAAAGTTCCCCACTACAATTGTGTTAGTGCTTATTTGATTTTTCATGTCTGTTAATATTTGTTTTATATAGTTGGATGCAGCAGTGTTTGGTGCATGTGTATTTATGATTGTTATCTCTTCCTCTTTGAGTTTTCCCTTAGTATGCAGTTTTGACAAGTATGTAGTAACCTTTGTCTCTCTTGACCAGTCTTAGCTTAAACTTTTCATTATCTGCAAATAGAATACCTCCCCCTGCTTTTTGGTGGGTTCCTATAGCATGGAATATTTCCCATTCTTTGACTTTATGTCTATAAGTTTATTTTTGGGTTAAATGTGTTTCTTGAATTTAACATTGTTGGATCTTTCTCCTTGATCCATTTGGCCAGTGTGTTTCTTTTGATGGGTGAATTGAGATCATTACAATTGATGCTTATAACTGATATGTATTGGCTTATCTTTTTCATGTTATTTTTATGTGATTGGTCTTTCTCCTCTTTTGATTGCTTTCACTCTTTTCATTGCTTTCTGTTGTTGTTCTTGTTGGTTGAAGTCTTCATCTTCTGTTTCTAATATATACTTCAGAGCTGGTTTGGTGGTCATGAATTTCCTGAAGTGTTCTTTGTCATGGAAGTATCTTATTTCTCCATTAATTTTGAAAGACAGTTTTGTGGGGTACAGTGGTCAGGGTTGGAGTTTGTTTTCTTTCTGGGCCTGAAATATCTTACTCCAAGCTCTCCTTGATTTGAGAGTTTGTGTCAATAAGTCTTCTGTGATTCTGATGGCCTTTCCTTTATGGTTGATTTGTTTCTTTTCTCTAGCTGATTTTAATATTTTGTTCATGAGCTGCATTTCTGTAATCTTGATTTTTTATATACCTTGGTGTAGATTTACTTTATTTATGAGTATTTGAGGTTCTATATGCTTCATTAATTTGTATGTCAAATTCTCTATCCACTCTTGGGTAGTTTTCTACAATTATTCCTGTGAAGATGTTTTTAATGGCTTTTGCACTGCTCCCAACTTTTTCACTGACTCCATTTTATATTATGTTGTTTTTCTTTCCTTCAGCTTGTAGCTGTTGGGTTGATTTTTCCTGGTGTCTTGCTATTTTTAAGTTATCTTTACTTTTCCTGGTCAGTAGTAGCAATCCTGTCTTCTAGATCTGATATTCTATTCTCACTGTCATTCAGTATGTTGCATATGCTTTCAATGGACTTTTTAATCTCCTGGATTTCTGTTTGGATCTCTTCCATGGATTCCATTTTTTTTTCATATTAGGCATTCATAGTTTCCATCATGTTCCTGAGTTCCTCTATTTTGTTTACCACATCTTAGTCAATTTATTTTAAAAAATGAAAGAAAAAGGATAAAACAATATACAATTTCAAAAAACTAGCAAATTAACACTAGTTAATATACTGTGTAATGTTATTTTAAAAGTAGTTGTCAAATTACAAGAGTTACACATTTAAAATGATCAAATAATCAACCAATGAAAACACAAGCTGTTCTTTTTGATGGACTAACAGAGATTAGTAGTATTTTTATCTATCTGTATGCATATGTATACATTCATCTGTATATATATGATATATATGATATATATGTATACATATATATGTATAGAAACATATAAATATAATCTTTTCCCTTCTTTCTTTTCTCCTTTTCCCTATCCCAATTTTTCTTTCCTTTTGAGCATTCTCTTCCCCTTCCATTTTCAAAATATCTTCTGTACATTTTGGATCTTATTTACTCTCAGTTTTTTTTTCACTAGGGACACAATATAGCATTTACATGTGTGAGTCTGATTTATTTCACTTATCAGTATGGTCTCAAGTTATATCCATTTACCAATAAAAGCCTCAAGTTCATCCTTCTTTGTAGCTGAGTAATACTCCATTTTATAAAAATACCACATAATTTTATCCATTCCACAGTTGATAGTTATTTGGGCTGTTTTCAAGATTTAACTATTATTACATATTATGCTGCTATAAACATGTGTGCACATATATCGCTACATCATGATGTTTTCAATTCTTGTGGGAAAATACCCAGAAGGGGAATAGCTGGGTAAAATGGGACCTCCAATTCTAGTTTTTTGAGGAATCTCCACACTGCTTTCTACAGTGGGGTTACCAGTCTATACAACCAGCAGCAGTTGAAGAGGGTTTGTTTTTCCCCACAGCCCCACCAACATTTGTTATTGGATGATTTCTTGACGAAAGTCATTTTTTTTCTGGAGTGAGATGCATTTCTCGAATGACCAGTGATGTTGAAAATTTTTTCACATATTTATTTGGCATTTGTATTTCTTCATATAAGAAGTCAGTGTTCATCTCAAATGCCCATTTTTGGATTGGGTATTTGAACTTGGGAGGCCTGATATTTTCAATTCTTTATATGTTCCAGATATAAGTCCTTTGTCCTAGGGGCAGTTGGCTAATATTTTTTCCCATTCTGTGAGTTTTCTTTCCACTCTGTTGGTGATTCCTTTTGAAGTGCAAAACTTTTTAATAAGATGACGTTCCAGTTGTTGATTCTTTGAAGTACTTCTTGTGTAGTTTGTGTTTTGCTCATGAACTCTTTTCCTTCCCCTGTGTCTTCAAGATTTCTACTGAATTTGTCTCCCATAGATTTAGCATTTCTGTTTTAATACTTAGATCTTTGATCCATTTTGACTTCATTTTACTGCATGGTATAGGCATGTTTATACTTTTAGTCTTTGTCAGGTGGAAAGCCATTTTTTTCCAGCACCATTTATTAAAGAGGCTATCTTTCTTCCAGTGAAAATGTTTGGCCCCTTTGTCAAAGATAAGCTGGCTGAATGTCAGTGTAGCTGTTTCTGCATCTTCTAATCTATTCCACTGATTGGTAGGTCTGCTTTTTTTTTCACAATACCATGCTGATTTTATCACAGTAGTTTTGTAGCATAATTTCAAGTCTGGGATTTTGTTGCCTCCTGCCTTGCCTTTGTTTCCCAGGATTGCTTTTGCTATTCTAGGTCTCTTCCATTTCCAAGTGAATTTTAGCAATATTTTCTCTAGATCTGTGAAGTATGCTAATGATATTTTGATTAGGATTGTATTATATCTGTATAACAGTTTTGGGAATATGGCCATTTTAGAATGTTGGTTCTTCCTATCTAAGAGCAAGGAATATCTTTCCATTTTCTGATACCTTCTTCAATCTTCTTTTTCAGAGTACTATAATTTTCAATCTGTTCATCTTTTACATCCTTTGTTAGATTTAATCCTATGTATTTCATTTTTTGGATTGTATTTTGAAAGGTATTATTTCTATAATTTCTCTCTCAGTGAGTTTGTTGTTTGTGTACAAGAATGCTATCGATTTTTGAGTGTTGACTTTGTATCCAACTTAGCTGCTGAATTTGCTTATTAACTATAGTAGTCATTTGGTGGAATTTTTGGAGTCTTCTATGTAGAGTATCATGTCACCTGAAAATAATGATAATTTAATTTCTTCCTTTCCTATCCTTATTCCTTATTATTTCTCTCTCTTATCTAATTGCTCTGGCTAACATTTCCAGAACTATATTGAATAGGAGTGGTGATAATGGACATCCTTGTCTTGCTCCTGATTTTAGATTGAAAGCTTTGTCTTTGTCATTTAGTATGATGTTGGCTAAAGGTTTGTCATAGATGGCGTTTATCAGATTGCGGTAGAGACCATCTATTGAGCATTTCTGTAGGGTTTTTATCATGAATGTGTGTTGAACTATATCAAAAGCTTTTTCTGATCTATTGAGATGATCATGTGATTTTTGTCTTTGGCTTTGTTGATGTGGTGTATCATGTTTATTTATTTGCATATGTTGAACCATTCCTGCATTCCCTAGCATGAATTCCACTTGATCATGGTGTATAATCTTCCTGATGATTTGCTGCAATCTGTTTTCCAGGATTTTATTGAGAAGTTTGTGTCTATGTTCATGAGGTAGATTGGTCTGTACTTCTTTTTGGTTGGGTCATTCTCTGGTTTTGTTATCAGAGTAATACTTTCCTCCAGGAATGATTTAGGGAAAATTACTTCCCTTTCGATTTAATTAAAAAGTTTGAGGAGTATTGGCATTAAATATTCTCCAAATTTCTTGTGGAATTCAGTCATCAATCCATCAGGACCTGAGCTTTTCTTTGTTGGTAAGTTTTTAGTTACATTTTTCAATTTCAGTAAGTTATATGATTTTATTTAGAATTTTTATATCTTCTTGATTCACCTTTGGAAATTCATACATTTCTAAGAATCTGTCCATTTCTTCTGTTTTCCAGCCTATGCAAGTAAAGATTTTTGAAGTAGGTATGCGTGGTCTTCTAAATTTCTACTGGATCTCTACTAATTTCACCCTTTTCATTCCTCATTATTTGAATTCGAGTTTTTTCTTTCCATTTCTTGATAAGGTTGGCTAGGGTCTTACAAATTTTGTTTATTCTTTCAAAGAACCAACTCTTCAATTCATTAATTCTTCGTATTGTTTTCTTAGTCTCAATTACATTGATTTCTGCTCTGATCTTTATAATTTCCTCCATTCTATGAGCTTTGATCTTGACTTACTCTTCTTTTTCTAGAAGCTTGAGGTGCAGCATTAAGTTGTTTATTTGCTCTGGCTCTGTTTTCCTGATGTGACAATTCACTGCTTTATATTTCCCTCTTAGAACTGTTTTCATTGCTTCCCACAGGTTCTGGTATGTTGTATTTGCATTTTCATTTAACTGTAGATATTATTTAATTTCTTCTTTAATTTTCATCTGTGACTCATTGGTTGTTCAGGAGGGTGTTATTTAATTTCCATGTGTTTATGTAGTTTTTGCAGTTCTTTTGCCATTAATTTCCAATTTAAGTGCATTGTGGTCAGATAATATGCATGGGATAATTTCAATTCCTTTGCATTTACTTAAGCATGCTCTGTGGGTTAGTATACGGGCTATTTTAGAGAACATCCCATGTGCAGCTGAAAGGAATATGTATTCTGATGTTGTTGAGTGGAACACTCTATAAACATCTAGTAAGTCCATTTGTTCACATATTTGATTCAATTCTGTTATTTGTTTGCTGATTTTTTTGTCTGGCTAGTCTATCTCTTTGTGACAATAGGATATCAAGGTCCCTTATTACAGTTGTTTATTTGATTTTTCATATCTATTAATATTTGTCTTATATAGTTGAGTGCTCCTGTATTTGGTGCATAGATATTTATGATTGTTAACTCTTCCTCTTAAATTTTTCCCCTAACAAGTATGTAATAAACTTATCTCTTTTGATCATTTTTGGTTTGAAGTTCACATTGTCTGCACATAGAGTAGACACACTTGCTTTTTTCTGCTTTCCTGTTGCATGGAATATTGTTTTCCATCCCTTGACTTTCAGTCTATCAGCTGCATTTTGAGTTAGAGGCGTTTCTTGTATACAGTATAATGTTGGATCTTCTTTCTTAATCCATTCTGCCAATCTATTTCATTATTTGGTGAATTCAGGCTATTTAAATTGATGGCTATCACTGTTATGTATTGACTTTTCTTTCTCTTGTTGTTTTCCTGTTGTTGGTTCCCTGCTTTTCCCCTTTGAATAATTGCTTGCCCTGTCTAGTGGTTTCTTTCTGTTGTTGTTCTGGGAATTGTGGTCATTTTTATCTCTACCTAGAATATCTTTCAGGACACTTTCTAGGGATGGTTTAGTGGACATGAATTTTTTCAGCTGTTCTTTGTCATGGAAATATCTTATTTCTCCTTTAATTTTGAAAAATAGTTTTGCAGGGTACATCAATCTGAGTTGAAAGTTGTTTTCTTTCAGGGCTTGAAATACTTCACTCCAAACTCATCTTGACTTGAGGGTTTGTGTTGAGAAGTTGGCCATGATTCTAGTGGGTTTTTCTTGATAGGAGATCTGTTTCTTTTCTCTTACAGCTTTTAATATTCTGTCTTAATGCTGAATTTTTGGAATCTCTATTATTATATATGTGGGTGTAGATTTACTTTCCTTATGGATGTTTGGAGTTCTATATACCTCACTTATCTGGATAACAGATTATTTTCCCATACTTGTTAAATTTTCTCCTATTCTGCAAATAGTTTTCTTAATGTTTTGCATTGACTACTGTGTTTTCATCTACACCTATTAGTTTTATATTGTTTTTCTTTGCATTATTTTGGAGCTGTTGAATTGTTATTTCATGGTCCTTTGTTATTTTTAAGAGTTCTTTCCTTTTGGATTGCTAGCTGTGATCCTGTCTTCAAGGTCTGAAAGTCTATCTTCAGTTTTGTTGAAGCAGTTTGGAAGCTTTCAGTGGAATTTTTCATTTCCTGGGTATCTCTTGGAGTTTGTTTCATGCATTTTATTTTTTTCCTATACTGTTCACTCAAGGTTTCCACCATTTTCCCATGTTCCTATACTTTTTCATCTATGTTTTCTCTAACTATACTGAGCAACATCTTCATTAAGGTTGTCATTTCTTTCTTTACCTGAGAGTATTTCTGATCTGATCTCCTCTAATGCCTTATGGATTTGTTTCTTTATTTCACTTGCTGTCTTTTTAGAAATTTCAGGTGTGTGACTTCCAATGGCCTCCATTTTGAAGTTCTCTGTACTTGTTCTAGATGGGCTGAGCATTTGAGATTGCATTTTGTCTTTTCATTTTGCATTTTCACTCTTGGTTGATATTTTGGTCCTTTCAATCCCTTTAGCCTCGACTGTTCATCTTGTGTGTCTTAGGATCCTACTGTGTGACTGTTATTCACCCAGTTTCTGGGTCCTACAGTGTAGGAGAGGGGTCAGTTACCTGAATTCCTCCTGTGGGGCCAGTTGAGTGAGTCCTATATTCTTTCTGGGCTAGCTAGCATAGGAGTATTGATGCAAACCAACCTTTACTTTGTATTGTTACTGAGGCTTCAGACTCTTTCAGGCTGCCAGACCCACCAGTCCATGGTGTGTGCCCCAATTGGGACCCTACTATTTTACTGGGGTATCAGACCCAGCCACATTCCTGTGAGAGGATGAAGGCCTCACTGGCACTCTTGCCATCCCAGGTATGAAAGAAGAGCCATATGGAAAAGGGGCTCACCCATGCTCTTGCCAGCACACCAAGGTCCTCCAGGTGGGGTACGGTCTGCCAAGGCTCCAGCTGACCCATTGAGGTCTTTTGCTTGAGGAGGTCTCACCATACTCTTGCTTGCCTGCTGAGGTTATCTGGGTGGGGAAGGGTGACTGAGGCTACTGCCAGCCCACCAAGGTACTGCAGGTGGTAGAAGGGATTGCTGATACTCCTGTGGGCTGCCAAAGTTGTCCAGGCAAGTGGGAGAGGCAGCCAACCATCCCACTGGCTTCCAGGGGTTCATGCCTGCATTTTAAAATCTGTGTCTACTTTAATTTTGTTCATTTTGATCATTTTTTTGCACCTTAAAGATTATTTTTTCTATAGCCTCTTCCATTTGTGTTTTCACTTTTGCTGCTACAATTTTTGAAAGTTACAGTGGTTTGCTTGTGATTTCCTCTGTCTCTTTGTGCTCTGGACTTGTCCTGTGTGGGCTGGGCTTTGGGGTTTCATTTGCTTCCTTGTCTTGTCATTTTTTCTTTTTTCTTTTGTTTTGTTTTCTGTGTTGATGCTTGTAGATTTCTTACGTAAGATAAGCTTTATCCCTGGTCGAGGTTTCTCTAGGAAATATCTTTTGCTCAGGATGTTTTCTAGATGTAGGTGGTTCTTGGCCTTCAAGTATATCCCAAGAATATCCCTTCCCAATATATTAAGAGTGTGAAATTGTTATCAATTTGAATCAATGCCCATTTGTTTGATACTGGTCTATGGTGATGACTGTGATGCCTTACAATTGCAGTGTTTTCATGCAGGGGAGATAAAATTGATTATAACAGGTATGGCATCCCAGTTAAAGTAGCATAGTTAGCAACATTAGACTCAATCACATCCTGGCTCCTGACAAACTGTGATGACTATTAAGCTAATACCTTTAAACATAGGAGCAAATTCTGCAGTTATATAACAAGATCCAACATATACCAGGAATTGGTATACAATGATTTTCACATTAGTGGAGTGATTTTACCCTGTTGCATGGGTAGAGGGGGTTTTAAGAGGGATAGGTTGTAGGATGGAGAGGTTAAATATATTAGAAACAAGACTGGAGGGTAAAAGGTGATCATCCAAGTTTTGGGGTAATTGTAGGACACAAGAAGGAAGGGTTGGAAGAGAAAGCCTAGGGTTATTAATGTGAAACTTAAGGAAAAGAGACAATGTTTACTTGTGTGAATGTATCATAAAATCAAGAAAGGTAGTTGACAAAAGGGAGAAAGAGTACAAGTAGAAGTAAACCTTAAGAAAGGTTAGAGATCTAAGCCATGAAAGAGAGAAAAGGAGAAAAAAATCCCAGAAATCAAAAGAATCACATGCACAGAATAAACAAAGAAGCATATAGAAAGAAAAACAAAACAGGACAAAATGGAACAGGAAAAAAGAAAAACAAAAATGATACAATATAAACAAACAAAAGCCACCAACCCAGCTGAATACAAAGAGGAAAATCAGTCAAACGGAGAAAGTAAAAGTAGTAAATTTGTTTACTGTCTACAATTATGTGCTAGGTGCAAGTTAGATCCCAAATATGTGTACTCTAGCCACATTTGTAGTTGGATTTGCATCACAGCATTTATAAGTCTAGTAGACATTTATGGTGGTGCTAGATGCTGAAGTAAAAGGAGGAAAAGGATTTCTGACAAACTCAAATTTTTTATACTCACTACACAAGCACACGTATGCATGCACACATGCATGCCATTTTCACTCTTACTGTACTATCACTTCTTAAGTTAGTCACACATACATTCTTCTCTAAGAGAAAAAACTTTAAAATACAATACTTCTGATACCAAATGTGGTAAGGGATTTTCTCACACTAGCAAATTTACAAAACACCAGGTGTTCCACCTTTCAATTCTGCCCTCACAGGCAAAGGGCTCAGTTTCACGAGGATACCTCCAACTTCAAAAGTCAATCTCTTAGAACTGAAAAAAGTGAAATTACAATGGACCCTGCCAAAATTCAGAAGATTATTAACAACTATTTCACAAACGTATACACCAATAAACCAGAGAACTCAGAAAAATGGAGGGATTCCTAGAGACATGTGAATTACTAAAACTGAACCAAAAAGACTTAAACAGCTTGAATAATCCAATGACAATGAAGTAAGAGCTGTAATTTAAAAAAAACTATCAGAAAAAAAAGCCCAAGACCTAATGGATTCAATGCTGAATTCTACAAGAACTTCAGAGAAGATATAGTGTCAATACTCACCAAATTCTCTAATAAAATTGAAAGGGAAAAGTACTCCCAAAGTCTTTCCTGGAAGGTAGCATAACGCTCATTCTAAAGCCAGACAATAAAAAAAAGAGAAATACAGGCCAGTTTCTCTAATGAATATAGACACCAAAATCCTCAAGAAGAATGCAATGGATCAGCAAAATGATCATACACCATGAACAAGTTGGCTTCATCCCAGGGATGCAAGGGTAGTTCAACATGCACAGATCAATAAATACAGTACATTTCATAAATAGAAACAAGGTCAAAAATTACATTATCATCTCAATAGATGCAGAAAAATCCTTTGACAAAATCAATATTCATACATGATAAAAAAAAACCCTGAAGAAAATACATATACAAAGACCTTATCCAAATCTGATAAAAGGTATTTATGATAAACCTACTGTTAACAAAATATTAAGTGGGGGAAAAGCTAAAACCTTTCACTCCAAAATCAGTAACAAGACAAGGATGCCCACTATTGCCACTCCTTTTCAACATAGTCTTCAAATATTAGCCAAAGGAATCTGGTGAAAAACAGAAACAAAAGGGATACATGTAGGAAAAGAAGAAGTTAATATCATTTGCAGATGATATGATCCTCTACTTAGAAGATCCCAAAAATTCCACCAGAAGTCTCCTAGAGTTTATAACCAAATCCAACAATACAGCAGAACGCAAAATCACCACACAAAAATCAGTGGTGTTCCCAAATACTAATAATGAACTCACTGAGAAAGAAATTAGGAAAACAATACCATTCATAATGGCATCAATAAAAGTCAAATACCTAGGAATTAACCTAACCAAGAAACTTAAAAGATGTTTACAATGAAAATTACATCAGTATGAAAATGAAGATCTAAGAGGGCATCAAAAAATGAAAAGATGTCTCCTGTTCCTGGATATATAGAACCAATATAGTTATTATGGCTATACTGCCAAAATGTATGTATGGATTTCATGCAATCTCAGTCACAATACCGAGAGCTTTCCTCACAGATATAGACAAAACAATTCTAAAATTTATATGGAGCCAGAAAAGACCCAGAATAGCAAAAGCAAAACTTGGTAACAAAAGCAAAGCAGGAGGCACCATAAACCAGATTGAAGTTATATTACAAAGCAACAGAAGAAAATGGAGTGATATTGGCATAAAAACAGACATATGGATCAATGGAATAGAGCAAAGAAAGCAGAAACAATTCCAGGCACATTAAGTTATTTGATCTTTGACGAAGAGACCAAAAACATACAGTGGAGGAAAGATATTCTCTTTAATAAATGACGCTGGGAAAATTGTATACTCACATGCAGAAGATTGAGTCTATATCCATATATCCTACCATGTACTAAATGAAAATCAAAATTAATCAAAGATCTAAATGTCAAAAACAGAAGCACTTAATCTGCTGGAAGATGGAAATAGGCAAAACTCTTAAAGACATAGGCATAGGCAAGGACTTCCCAAGCAGAACCCTAACAGCACAAGAAATAATACCAGGAATCAACAAATGGAATCATATGAAATTAAAAATCTTCTGCTTAGCAAAGCAATTGACCCTCATCACTTCAGAGATTCTAGATGTTTTTTGAATCAGAAACCAGAGGCTAAAAACGTTCCTATCAACTTTATCACTCATAAAATTACAAGGATTTTAAGAGCACTGTATCTGTAAGCCATGGCACAGAGCAAAGATATATTTCTAGTTATGTCACATCCTCTCTCGATGAAAAACTGGCCCACTGAATCTTACGGAAATCTTGAAAATGCATTGTTTTGGTGGAAAATACCCTTAGAGTTATGGCAATGTGACTCTTAAGTAGTGGTAAATCTATGGTACATGTGGTGCATTGGGCATGCAGAGATCTCTGTGTCAGCACATGAGCCAAGTCACTCCAGAAATTGAGCATCAGATAACAGTTGTTTTTTTTTCTAAACTAAAACCTCAATATTCAGGTTTAATTTTGGTTTAATTTAATTTTGGGTTGCAGTTTGGGCACTCAGTCTCTAAAAGTTTAGCCATCACAGCTTTAATGGTTCCTCAACTTGGTCCAAATGTTTACAGCATTAGGTAGAGTATCATTTGCATTTCCAACAGGAGATCAGAAAGGGAAGAAATTGTGCAAAAAGATTTGTTTGGGATAGGACATGAACTTGTGAGCAGCTCTGGAAGATTCAGAAGGTAGATGACTATCACTGAGAGTATAAACACAATGATCTCAATCAATCGATCAATCAATAAATTAACAAATAATAAGTGGACAATAAAATAGACTTTTATAATCTGACATAGCCCAGTCCAGAATGACCCAGACTTTTAAGAATACAATTTTTATCATGAGTCTGGATTTCTCAAATCAAGAGGTCTCACTTTTTTCATACCCAAGAATATTCATGGAATGCAGAGGTAAGATCAGTTAACTTAAAGAGTTAGTTTAATTATTATAACATTAAACAGACCACCACAGCCATTATATGCAATGTGGAAGACTGAAATAAGTGAAATCTGAATTGACCTTTGTTTTCATTTTGCATTGTAGAAGAGATTACATTTCATATTATTACTTAAATGTTAATAAACATATGTTTGAACCCACTCTACTTAAACAAAATTTAAATCCATTCTTTAGTAATGGGACTCATCACAGAAAGATGAACTACTTATTTTCTTATATTACCTCTTCATATTAATGACTGAATTGCATTATTTCTTTTAACTAGAAAATAAAATAAAGTTGAACTAGGGTGAATCAGTTATAAAAATGAAAGAGAAGTGTAAACAATCAGCTTGCATTCATCACTAAACTAGTTTTCATCTCATTTTAATGGAAGGGAAGAGAAAGTTAGCTTTATTTTCCACCCTCAGATGTGATTCCACTGAAGGTTGAAAGCTAATAAATGAGTAGCTTCTGGGTTTTCTTTCGTGATTAGAAAACATTTTTTTTTCAAAAAGAAATCATGAAATGAAACATCTTCCTCTTCTGAGAAGAACAAATGAAATATATTCCAATGTTAGACTATGTTTGTAGCAGTTGTTAAGACTGGGATACTTTAAAAAACATTTATGCAATTATTCATCTAATCTAAATTGATTTTTCTGTTTTCAGATCAAACTCTAAAACTTTGAGGTCGAATTTTAATAGAGTACTCGGATGGCCTCAGCTGTCATGGAAAATACTTACCATATTTACTTGCATATTTTAGCCCCTATATTAGCAGATACTTAATTATTAACATAAGGAAAGAGGTGGATTAAGTAATTAACCTATTGTTTACTATAGTTTGGGGCCAATATCACCTATGATGAGACACAGGCTTTCAATTTTATCTTTTCAGAAAGAAATTGTTATTTCACATGTGGTTAAGAAAATAATAATTATAATAACTAGTATTTGTTGAGCACCTATTACCTCCCACTATGCAAGTACATATATGTGCATGTCTGTGCATGCACACACACAGAACACACACAACATGACACAAAAACACACACACACTGTCTCTCTCCCTCTTTCTCTCTCATTCTCTACTTCTTTCCAGCACAGCTATCGCTTCATAATATACCCATTCTCAATTCTTGTGATGAAGAACAGGAAAAGGCACCTATAGAAGCCTCCAGAGTCTTGGAGATGCATTAATTTGATGTGAAATGCCTTTACAGGTATGGAATTGTGACTGTAACTGTGATGCGAATATTTGCAGCATTATGTAGGGATTCAGCAAGGAAAAAATCATGCCAAAAGATTTTCTTGGAGTTGTGGGGAAATCTAAAATTTCCTTGTTACTTGGAGATCTACCATTTCTCTTAACAAGAACAGAAAACAACAATCAAGAATTTTATTTTTTTATTTACAAAGAATCTACAAAAACACAACAAAACAGGCAAGCAGGTTTAGATGAATTTTAAAAAGTTGGAAATACCAGGAAGACAGAAATCCTGGCACATAGCAACTGCCAGTCTGGGGAACTTCCAGAGATCTAGCAATTTTTATTTTGTCCCCAACAAAAACTAACAAAAAGAAAATTCCCTTGCCTCTTGTTAATTACCAAAGCATGTGTGTCAAGCCTTATTTGATGCAAGAGCTTCTTGGGCCTTTTACAAATGAATGAAGGGAAAAAGAAGCAGGGATCAGGATGTTGCTTTTCATTGTTTTATAAATTTCCCAAAAGTAACTCCTGCAAAAAAATAAAGTCTAAAGTTCAGAGCAACTGAATACTAAAATGATACACTTATTTTACTTTTGCTGCCTAAAGTGATCCAAACGGCTCCCTATTAAAATGATGTTGGATGTCCCTGAATAGACGGGAATAACTGGTGTTGTTAACTAGAGATAGCTATGTCTATCAATTCCTGATCCGGTTTTCCTGCCTTAGTCAGTCAGCAACATAGTGGTCAATGCTGCCAAATAATGGTTTTGTATTTTTTAGCTGAGTTAGTTACTTTCCAAAATTAATTGTATCAGTTAGCTACTTTAGCACGAGAGGAGAGAGGTCATGCTCATCTAGAAGAAAATATGTGTGTGGTGGTATCATTTTCACCAGTAATAAAAATCACCAATGTTTTTATGATGGAAAATTGATGCTGTTTGGGCTTCTTTAATATTATTTATTTAACATTTTCACTACTTACATTTGTGCTCACACTAGGCAAGGTACAGCACGTGACACTGGAAATAACAAGGGTGGTTTCTGACCTTATGGAGTATATAGCCTAGATGGCAAGAAAACAAGTGTGTTTTACTCTACAATTTAAAAATCAATAAAAATCATTTTTAATAAAAGAAGATTCCAAAGTAGCTTAGCAAATTTCTTCCTTTCTTTCATTCCTTTTTCCATTCCTCCTTCCTCCTTTATCCTCTCTCTCTCTCTCTCTCTCTCTCTCTCTCTCTCCCCCTCTCTCAATAACCCCACCATGACTGCTTTATTGGAAAATGAAAACATGTACATTTTCCAATTAAATGTTGGAATATATGCAAATGAGATAAATCTAGGAGGCTATATAAAAGTTTCCTCAGATAAAATGCATGGGGAAAAGAATGGTCACAGTATATAAGAAAGGGGTAGATGAGAGAAGGAAAACCATAAAGAGACCCATGAGTTCCTTTAGAAATATTTAATAATTCTGATCTATTACAATGATTAGTTAAATTAGTCAAAAAATCTAGAGAAAGAAAATCATCTAAGAAAAATTTTTCTTCATTTTTCTATAAATGGAGAGAATTGCTTCTGTTAACTTTCCTTTAGTTATTCTCTTGAAAAATATTTGACAGAATTATTAATTGACTAATTAATCACTGGCTTAGAGAAATAAAATGTAATGTCCATGGTCACACATCAGGCTGAACAGTGTTGAAACATCATGTCTCAATGCCCAAATCAGTGTTATGGTTTCTGTCTGAATGGCTCCCAAAGCCTCATGTGATCAGGAGGGGCAAGTTTTTTGGAGGTGGCTGAATCTAGAATTTGTGATTGGTTCATTGTCTAGTGCTGGGATTGAGGATATGAGTGCTGCAACTGCCCCAGGGTGGGTAGCCTGCATACAGTATAAGGGAGGAAAAGAGACTTGCTCCTGTCCCTTTTTTTTTTGCTCGTTTTGCTTTGATATCTTCCACTACAATGAACTGTTGCTCCTCTGTCATGCCACTTTGCCTTGGAGCCAAGTGATTATGGACTGAAACTACCACAAACTGTGAACTAAATAAACCTTTTCCTCTTTAAATTTGGGTTTCCGGCACTTTGTCACAGAACAAGAAAAGTAATAAGACAGACTTTGGTACAAGAGAAATGGGATTGTTGCTGCGTCTGTAACCAACCATGTGCTACAGGAGCTTTTGGGAATGACTTGTGGGAAGGATTTGGAAAGGTTTGGAGATATCACCTAAAAGACTAGAGCTCGAATGCCATAGGATGTTCCATATGGGAGAATCTGGTTGGAGTTCAGAAGACCATAAAGCTGATAGAAATCTTGCCAGTAAAGACTAGGCTCAGGAGGTTTCTGTAGGGAGGGACTGCACTGGCTTTTGGACTCCAAACAATGTATGCTATGGGTTGGCAGAAAATTTGTGTGCATTTTGCTTGTGTCAAGGGACTTTGCTTGAGAGTGAGATTAACAGTGGCATACTAATTAAACTGGCAGAAAAAATTTCAAGGCAGGTCAAATGTTGAGGTGGTGGCATGGCTACTGTTGGGAGATTTTAGACAGATGTATGTTGAGAATCAAGAGCAAAGAACCCAACAGAATGATTTAAAACATAGTGAACATAGTCAGATGGAAAGCTCCAGTAAAGCTGTGTGCTGCAAAGATAGAGCAGAGTAGATTTTGTTTGCTGAGACAAAACAGGCAAATACAAAAGAAGACCTGAGGGCATCACAAGAAGCAGCAGGACTCCACTCTTTGGAGCCTCAAAATTGCAAAACTGAAAGAATTTGCTTCGAGAAGAAAGCACCAGCATACACTGCTCTAGAATGGCAGAGGTCTCACTATGTTCCAGAATGGTGGAGGCCACACCATGTTCCTGAATGGAGGAGGCTCCACCATGCTCCAGAATGGCTACAGGCTGGAAAATTTGTTCCTCAGAATTAGAATCAGAGTGCTCAGCAATCCAGTAACTCGATCCCTACAGTCAAGAAAGAGGGAATCCTAGCTACTGCTCCAGCTGGCAGCAGACCTAGGTATCATCCACATGGTGCTGACTTTAGGTGCATGCAGAATGCAAGAGTTGTGGGATTGAGAAGGCTTCCCCACAGATTTCAGAAAGCCTGCGAGGCCAGGCAGTGTATCTCTGAGAAGACAGAATGTGAAGCTGTTAAGGTGAAGTCAAAGGTGCAATGGAGACACCAGAAGTTTAGAGAAGTCAGTAACATGGTTCATCTAAAGCAAGCTGCAAGGAGAGAGCAAAACAAGACTAAGAGAGAAGCCATGGGATCTGCTACCACTGGAAGTGCCATAAAGGTGAAGTCATCTAAGACCTTTGGAGCTCACAGTTTGCCAGAGATTGCCTCAGATGCTGCACATGGAACTATAGGACTTAATGTTTTCCTTGCATGATTTTGAACTTGCTTTGGTCCCGTTCCTTTGTATTCCAATTTGTAGCTTATGAAATGGAAATATTTGTGTTGTGCCATTGAATGTTGGAAGGGTTTAACTTTCTTTTCATTTGTACAGGATGTTCTGAAGGACACTCTAGAAAGAGATAATGAAGACTTCAACTCCATGAACCCTAAAAGAATAAATCCACTGGGCAAGGCAAACAATTAAGAAGAGGGGGAGGGAAGGAGCCAAGAACAGGAAAATATGACAAGTATAAGTGAGTATATACCCATTATAAACATCAATAGTAATGATCTCAATTCACCAATAAAAAGGAACAGACTGGCAGACTGGTTCAAGAAGCAAGATGCAACAGTATGCTGCACACACAAAAAAAAACACATTTAACTCAAAAGAAATTCATAGACTGAAAGTGATGGACAGACAGGAAGATAGTGGAGTGGTAAGCAGCAGAGAAAGAGTCTCTGAAAGTCACCATCCAAACACTGGAACAGAGCAACATAAGGAAGACAAGAAGGAGGAAAGTGGGTCCCCTGTACCCAGGAAGGATCTGAAGTATGAATTGAAGCCCACAAAGAGAATGAAGAGAGAAACTTCAATGAAGAAGAGGTAGCTAGCAGACCCTTCTCCCTGAGATAGGATGCACTGTGCAAGGGGAGTGGTCCAAACCTGCAGACACGGTGATGGCTAGTGATCCCACAGACCTCCTTGGGGAGATGCAGCAGTGGAGGGGAGCAGTGGATATGAAGGACTGCACTAGATGATGGTGATTGCAAAGGGCTGTCATCCTGTGCAAGCAAGTGATTGGCCAGGAGCCATCTTGGAAAGGGGCCAGCTAAGCTCAGAACTCAGAATGGCTTCTGGCTCTATCCAGCGACATTTAGCTTGGCTCAGGCCCACAGAAGGTGCACTCATGGCTGCAAGCCAAATGAGTCTAGTCTCAGCCAGAAGGTGCAGGCTTGCGGACATTAGCCACTACCCCACCAAAAAGCTACTCCTGGCTTGCTAAGATAAATCAACATGGATCAGGACTCTGTCCCCACACATTGTCTACCAGTGACAACAGGGACAACATGGAAATGAAGTTTTTTCTCTCTCTCATTTGTTTTTGTTGCTGTTGTGGTTTTTTGTCTTTTATTTTTTATTTTTTTTCTCTATTGTTTGATCTTGATTTTATATGAGTGTGAATGTGATTTCTAGCCTTTTTGTGGTTGTGGTTCTGTTCTGCTCTTCTTTTTTTTATCTCTTTACTATCTCTTTCCCTCCAGTCTTCTGCACCAGTTTCCCAAAGTTAGCATGATCCCCCTGTGAGCCCCAGGACTTCTACTCTCCTCCTCTTCCACTTCTCTGTTTTCTTCTTCCATTATAAATTTTAACTCCCAAGGACAAAATTGACATATTAAGAATTTGTATAATGAATATAATTTTCTGGTTTGTTTTAGACTGTATTATACAGCCACAAGCCTAGTTCATACAGTTATATGTGGCAAATTAATGGCTAGTTCAGTTTGTCACTTTCTAAGCTATGTTTGATGTTATTGATATCACTATAGCCCAAAAGTGACATAATTGTTCTAAACAGTTGTTTGTCCTGGTATTCCATTACTGAGATTGACTAAGGGTCACAGAAAATACTGTGACAGAGTACCAAAGAACCAGGGGCTGGGAAAAACAGGCAACAACTTCTCACTCCCAACAAATTCAGGAGATAGGATTTCACAACGGACTCGAAACTCAAAAACCAGCTACATCTGGAAGATACCTCAGAGAAGGAGTCATTTCCTAAGCATTCTAAATACTAGCAATAAAGCAACCCACAATAGATAATTTACAAGCACACTTCAGAAATTAAACTAAAAAAATAAAAGAAAAGAAGAATACACTTAAGATGCAATCCCAGACATCCAGTTAACCAAAGACAAACCCAAGGGACAATGAGATGGGACAATTTGAAAGTCTCCTACCTGGCCTCTCTGAGGTGATAACAACAAAGCAATTGAATGGGACTCTAGAAAAAATCAAATCAGAAATAGTTTCTTAGATAACTGCAGATATTTTGTCCACAATAAGAACCATGATTAGTGACTCTAGAGCAGATACAGACAAAAAATAGAGGAGCTTAAGAAAATTATGGAAGTCATGAATGCTCAGCCTAGGGAAGAAATGAACTCCATAAGATGGATTCAAGCAGATACCCAGGAGAATAAAAATTTCAATGAAAATATCTGCAGCAGATTAGATCAATGTGAAGACAAAGTCTCGGATATAGAAGACAGGTTTGCAGTTATTGATCATGAAAAGAAAGGTTTCTTAAAAATAGTAAGGGACCACAAGAAATCAATCCAGTAGCTACTAGATAAGGAAAAAAAGAATAGCTTAAGATTGACTGGATTCAATGAAAAAGCAGGAGATAGTATAAATCATAGACTGAAAGTCAAAAGATGGAAAACAATACTTCAGGTGACAGTAACCCAGAAAAAAAGGAGAAGTAGCTTTCTATTTGCAGACAAAGTGAATTTCAAGCCAGGATTGATCAAAACAGACAAAGAAGTTCATTACGTATTTATTAAGTGAAAACTCCAAGAGGAGAAAGAAACAACCATAAATATATATGCATTAAATACTGGTACTCAAACTATATTAAAGAAATATTAACATACATGAAACATCAAATAAGCCTTTAACTGTAATGTGGGCCATTTGTAACCCACTGGCACAAATAGACAGATCAACTAGACAAAAAATCAACAAACAAGTATCAGTGCTGAACCAAACCTGTGATCAAATGGACATTGTAAGTGTCTACAGAAAGTTCCAGGTCACAACATAACGATACACTTTCTTCTCAGTTGTGCATGTGACATTCTCCAAAATAGACTACATACTGGCTAATAGAACATGCTTAAGCAAATTCAAAGAATTGAAATTATCTCAAGCATATTATGAGATCACAGTGCAATAAAATTGGAAATGAATAGCAAAAGAAACCACAAAAATCCATAAAAACATGGGAATTAAATATCTTCCAGAATAACCAATGGTTCACAGGTGAAATTAATGAAAAAATTAAAGAATATCTATGATTAAATGATAATGCTGATGCACCTTACCAGAACTTATGGGGTGAAATGAAAGCAGTCCTAAGAGTGAAATTTGTGGTGGTGAATTCCCACATCAGGAAAACAGAACAAGCTCAAATGTTGAACCTCAAACTTATGAAAAAAGAATAACTCAAGCTCAAATGTCATACAAGGAAGGAAAATATAAGTTTCGAAGCAGAAAATAATGCAATAGAAACTAGGAAAACAACATAAAGAATCAATGAACTGAAGAGTTGGTTCTTTGAAAAGTTAGGTAAAATTCATAAATTCTTAGCCAATCTTATCAGAAGAAAATAAAATACACACAAATCCATGCAGTTAGGAATGAAAATGGTGAAATCACACCAGATCCTGCATAAATCCAGAAAGCCATCAGTACCTACTTCAATAAACTTTATTCTACTGAGAAGGAAAACAGAAAACATGGATAGATTCCTAGAGGCATATGAATTACCAAAGTTGAATCAAGAAGATATAAAAATTCTAAATAATCCAATATCAGTCAATCAAATTGAAAAAGTAATTAAAAAGTAAGTAGTGAAGAAAACCCTGGTCCTGATAGATTCACTGCTGAATTCCAAAACACATTTAGACAAGATCTAATGCCACTACTCTGCAAACTCTTTAATGAAATTCAAAGGGAGCAGTACTCCCAAAGTCATTCCTAGAAACAAGTATTACCTTGATGCCAAAGCCAGAGAAGAATCCAGCCAAAAAATATAACTACATGCCAATCTCCCTAGTGAGCATAGATGCAAAAATTCTCATTAAGATACTGGCAATCAGAATGCAGCAAATCATCAAGAATATGATACAGTTTGACCAGGGAGTACTGATCACAAAGATACAGGGATGGTTCAACATGCACAAATCTATAAATTAGTACACCATATGAACAAAGCCGGAAGACAAAAAATGAAACACAGAATCATCTCAATATATGCATAAAAGGCATTTATCCAAGTCCAACACCCATTCTTGATAAATATCCTGTAGAAAATTAGAAAAAAATAGTCTTTATCTCAGTCTGATAAAACTATCTATGACAAATCAACAGCCAATATCCTACGAGATGATAAAAAACAGAATCCCTTCACTCTAAAATCAGGAACAGGACAAGGATGTACACTGTCACCACTATTATTAAAAATAATTTTGGAAACAATAGCCAGCAAAATTATATAACAAAGATAAATAAAAGGAAAAAGAATAGAATACGAAGAAGTTAAGGTATCATTATTTGCGAATGACATGATACTCTACATAGAGGGCCTCAAAAACTCCATCAAAATACTTCTAGATTTAATAACCAAATTCAATTACATAGCTGGATACAAAGTCAACACTGAGAAATCAATAGCATTTCTGGACACAAACAAAAATCTCACTGAGAGAGACATTAGGGAAACACCTTTCATAATAGCATTAAAAAATGAAATATTTAGGATTCAGTGTAACAAAGGCACTGAAAGATCTTTATACATTGAAAACTACAGTACTCTAATCAAAAAAGATCAAAGAGAATATCAGAAAATAGAAAAATATCCCTTGTTCTTGTGTAGTAATATGGGGAAAATAGAAATACCCGAAAAATTGTTATAGAAACTTAATGAATCCTGATCAAAATACCAATAGCACACCTCACAGAATTAGAGAAAATAATCTTAAAATTCATTTGGAACCAGAAGATATCTAGAATAGCAAAAACAATTCTGGGCATCAAAGGCAAGTCAGGAGGCATCAAAATCCCTGATTTTAAACCATACTGCAGAACTACTGTGATAAAAACAGGATGGTACAGAGAGAAAAAAAAAACAAACCTGAGGATCAGTGGAACAGATTGAAGATGCCAAAACAACTCCAAACACATTCAGGTACCTTATCTTCAACAAAGAGTCCAACCAAGCACCCTCACTGGAAGAAAGCTTCTTTAATACAAAGTGTTGGAAAAACTGGCTTTCTGCATTCTGGAGACTAAAACTAGACCAGACCCATATCTCTCATCATGCACTAAAGTAAAATCTAAATTAATCAAAGATCTAAATATTAAAACACAAACACTAAATCTCCTAGAAGAGTAAATGTATCTCTCTCTCTTTTGTCTCTCTCTCTTTCTCTCCCTCCCTCCCTCTCTCTCTCTTTGAGTAATAGGGATGGAACCCAGGGCCTTTACACTGAACTATATACCCAGCTCTTTTTTTATTTCTATTTTTTTGATATAGGCTCACACGTGTGTTTTGCTTTCCTGTCCTTTCTGTAGGACATAATTGACAAATCACTGGTCTTCCTGTTTTGTCAGGAGGTTGTTATACAATGTGTAGTCAACAGAAACATAAAATGTCAGTAAAATAAAACATTGAATTCTTTATATGTATTGTGCATTTAGAATAAACATCAACACTTTTACATGAGCTGCATACTTGCTTATAAAGCCTAAAGATAACATCAGAAATAAATTCCTATCTGAACTACAATGTAAATACCAAAGTCTACAAAAGATGATCTTCACATCAATTGTCACACTGAAAGCAGTCTTCACACATGATAACTGCATGTTCGATGTACATATCTCACTTACACTGTCAGCACCAGTGCTTAGCTTTCTTACACTGACATAAGTGCTATCCTTTCCTGTATGGAAGGCAATTCTTGTAACCACTCTTCTCTTCCAATTTTGTCAAGAGTTTCCTACTACATTGTACACGGTGCACTTTGCAATAAAATAAGATATCAGTAATATAAATTATTGAATACATAATGACTTAGAATAGACACCAATATTTTCACATCAGCTGTTTACTTCATTTACAAACTCAAAAGATAACATCAAACATAAATTCCTATGAAACTACAGTGTAAATACAAATGAAATCTAAAAAATAAATAATCTTCACTTCAGCTGTCACATTCAAGGTTGTCTTCACACATGAAAACTGCATGTTTCATACACAAGTATCACTTACACTGATAGCGCATTTTTTTTTGTTTTCCTCTCCTTTTTTGCAGGGCACAGTTGATAATTTTTTGGTTTTCCTGTTGTCATTGTGGGTCTTTGTAATGCTGCACCTGCCTGTTCACCTGTCAGTTCACCAGTGTGCTCCACACTCTTTCTTGCTTAGTTCCCCTGGCAGAAACATTTTGTTTTTCCTCTGCTGTAGATGAGTCCTAAACCTCTAAGAAAATTACTCTGTGGTATTTTACATGCATTATTTTCTTTTTCAAACTGTCAAACTTTTTATGCCACACATGCTTAGGATCAACTGAAACACAATCATTGGCCAATGCTTTGTGTTTCAAGTGACATCATAGTTGCTGTGCAACTCATCAACAGCATCTACTCTGCCTTTGATTTTGTTGTAGAAAGCTACTATCACAGGCTTCTATTTTGTCAGGATTTCTCTATCAGTATTTCCATCATGATGCAAAGTTGACATCAGCAGTACCAGTTTGTGTTTTTTGTTTTTTTGCCATATATAATGCCAATGTTAGATCTTTGTGAAATCCAAAGATTGGAGTATACAATTCTGTTTTGAAATTGCAGCATTTCTTTTGGAAATTGGTAAATTCTACTTTGTTCCTGCATACAGTTCCTACACTGGTCAATTTGTGCTGTATTAGCAAATGTAGCATCAATCAGAAATTGGTAAACCAATTGTCAAATGTCACATTCCAATTATTTTGTGAGATGGGAGCAACAAGACTTTTTACAACATCATTTGGTTTATTACTATACGAATAAGGACCTGGTGTCTGATATCAAAGCTGAGTGACAGGTTTCTAGATTGAAAGCATAATAAGTCTACAAGGGAAGTAAACCGACACATCTACAAGGTAATAAATTTTTTATGCCATATTTTAAAGGTTTTTTGGGGGAGTACAATTCCTGAAGCTACAGTCAACATGAAATGCTACAAGATGTTCATCACTAATCATGTATTAAGATGGTATGTAAATTACTCAAAATTACCCAAAAATCTCTCTAATAGTGAGTGAATAACAACCAGATTATCTATACCTTATTTTTCTTGGTGGGTGGCTTTGCCGTCAAACTTCAGGCAATTTTGAAGGAAACCCAATCTCTTCAGTGTCATTGTTATTCTACAAACCTGGAGTTCACACCCATGGCTTTTCTATCAGTCTTTTTCATTACTGTGATGACCATAAGAACGCCCTGCTAAGAAAAATGAACCTATGAATGCTTTCAGTTCAGTTTGTGAGGTGTCATAATAAATACATTTTTGAGTATGGCTATTGGTGCATACAGATTGCTTTACCTGTATTCAAACATATGTGCATTTCACAACATCTTGTAGAATAGAATTTCATCTGTTACAAACTATTTGCAACATTGAACATCAGTGCTGGCATTCTGTCCAAAAGGCTTCACCCCTGCCAATATATATACACTATATTTTTGGACTTAGTTCTAACATTGAATCATTCCATTTTGTTGCTTGACAATTTTGGACAATTTCAACTAGTCATATATGTACTCACATTGCTGCTTTCTTCATCACTTTAATCAAGGAGGTCTGCATTCTTTGTGTCTGTTTCAGTGGATTATTAGTCTATTTCATTGTCACAGAAACTTTGGCTCAAATCACCAATGTCAAAGTCATTATCATCTTCACTATCCCTGTATGAGTAATTGAATGATTCACTTTTGATCTCCTCCAAAACTTGAAAATCTGGTTTTTCTGCATTGTGATACTTACATCAGAAAATCAAAACAAAATTTTTGAAAAACAAATCCTAAATGCACAGAAATTTATCAATGAGCAGTTCATAGGTAAAACTCACCAGCTGCTGCTTTAGAGCTCCTATACATACCTTGCTGTTCATCTGCCAAGAGGATGAATGCATAGATGGGTTTTTTCCTTTTCCTAGGCACAGCTACTGTGAGTCACACACCACATTCCATTATGGTAAAATACATGTTTATACAACAGAAAAGTGGTGTGGGTGTATTTTACCCCTGTGGTGCTCAGATAAACATATCAAAAACCTATTAAACAAAGCATAATGTGGGTGAAAATCCAAGCTTGACAATTTTGCACATGTGCACACACTTTGCCATTAATCATATCAAGTGGTTAACACAAAGATTTCTCCTGCATCTCTCAGTGCAGCTACTCAGACACACGGCTGGCTACTAATATGCTAACATAAAATTTTTCAGTAGAACAGTATGTAATGGGTTATTGTAACTCATTGTTATGCCCCTAAAAGATTTTTCACAGCAAAAGAAATCATCAATGGAGTGAAGAGACAACTCACAGAGTGGAAAAAATTATACCCATGTGTACCTCAGACACAAGACTAATATCTAGAATGCATAAAGAACTCAAAAAGTCAGATCTCCCAGATTTAAAGACCCAATCCAAAAATGAGCATCTGAACTGAACAGACATTTCTCAGATGGAAAAGTAGAAATGGCAAATAAATATATGAAAAAATGTTCAACTTCACTGATCATTCAAAACATGCAAATTAAAACAACTCTGAGATTCCCTATCTCACTACAGAAAGAATGGCTATTATGACGAAATCAACCATTAACAAATAATGATGGGTCTGTAAAGAAAAGGAATCCTTCTCCACTGTTAGTGGGAGTGTAGACTGGTACAACCACTGTGGAAAACAGTGTGGAGATTCCTGGAAAAAACTAGGACTAGAGGACCCATTTGACCCAGCTATTCCCCTCCTTGGTATCATCCCCAAAGAGTTAAAAGCATCATACCACAGTGATATATGCACATTCATGTTTATGGAAGCACAGCTTGTAATAGCTAAACCTTGGAAACAGCCCAAATACCCATCAACTGATGATTGGATAAAGAAGACGTGAGTTTTTTATTCAAGGGAGTACTACTCAGCCATAAAGATAGAAACACTTGAGATATTTATAGATAAACAGATGGACCTTGAGACCATTAGCTTAAGTGAAATAAATCAAACACACATGTAAATATCACATTGTTTCTGTGGTGTGATAAACTGAAAGTATAAATAAGGACCCAAATGTATAGTAGATATTATGAAATAGGAATAAAATGCTGAAATGGGAATGGGAACTGGGGAGGCAGGAGGGGAAAAGGAAGGGAACAGAAAAAAATAGAAAAGAAAGAAAAAATGGAAACAAAGCTTTTGCAAATAAGCAGGGGAAGAGTGATTGAAAGAAGGGTAAGGGAATGGGAAAAAAGAGGAATTAAGATGTATCATGTACAGGTACAAATTTTCTATGATCAGTGTCATCATCATGTATATTTAAAATGTACCAATAAACTTAATTAATTAAAAATTTTTGAAATGATAAATAAATGAATCTAATACTGAAAAAATAAAAGAAAGTGAAGGGAAGAGGGCAAAGAAATGAAATATTATTGTGTACATGTACCAATTCCCTACAGTGAATGCAGTCATTATATACTTTAAACATGTGCTAATAAAAGTTTTTGAAAAGAGAGAAAGAGAATAGAAACTCCATGGGACTCACCATCTGGTAATAATATTGCACCAATCCCAACCAAACACAGCTTTCTATTTGCATATGTTACCATTTTTTAAGTAACCAGTGTAGTTCAGTTTATTTAGAAAAAATTAAATTAGTGAATGTTTAATGAGGGTTTCTGTTCAAAGCAACTGCTCATAAAGACAGCTACACCTCATTCCTACAAAATAGGTTCTAGTACTTTGTCATACTGACCTTTCTAGTGACACTATTAATTCACAAATGTTATTTTTTAATTCCTATAATATTTTTACTTATTTTTTTATTTTATTAGTACATGTTTGCAATTCAGAGAGTTTACAGTCATCTTGGGGAGTGAGTATAGGTACATGCTATAGGTTATATTTTTATAAAATCCGCTTCGCCCTTCCCTCCCTTCTCCTCCTCCTCCAGTTCCCCATTCTCTTTTTCATACTTGTTGACATTATTTGTTTTAGCTCACATTATGGCTTATAGTGTTTATATTAATTAGGGTTGTTAGGTTCCTGTACATGACACATCTTTGTCCTTTCATTTTCCCTTCCCCTCCTCCTCAACCTCTGCCCTTTTGCCATTGGGCCACTTACCTATTGTAAGAGATCTATTCTTTTGTGCCATTCTAGTCATCCTTTATCATTCTCTTTATTTGTGCTTTGCTCACTCAAATGAGAGATATCATATGTTATTTAACCTTGTGTGTCTGGTTTATTTCACTCAATATTTTATTTTCCAGGTGCATCCATTTTCCTACAAGTGTCTCAATTGTGTCGTCCTTTATGGCCAAGTTGTATTCCACAAAATATACGTACCATATTTTCTTTATTAAATCATCTGTTGTTGTACATACAGGCTGCTTCTAGGATTTAACTATTACAAATGATGCTGCTATAAACATTGCTATGCATGTATTGCTATGGTATGATGACAAATACTTTGGGGGAAGATACCTAGCATACTTATCTGGGTCATATGGAATTTCTAATATCAGCTCTTTGAGAAATCTCCATACTGATTTCCATAACGATTGTATTAGTTTGCATTCCTATCAACAATGCAGGAGGGTTCCTTTTTCAGCACAGCCACACTGGCATTTGTTATTGTTTGAGTTCTTAATGATTTCCATTGTTTCCAGAGTAGGATGGAGCCTTAGTGCTGTTTTAATTTTCATTTCTCTAATGGCCAGAGATGTTGAACATTTTTTTCACATATTTGTTGACCATTTGTATGTCTTTCTCTGTGAAGTATGTGTTCATTTCTCTTGCCCTTTTCTTGGCTGGGTCTTTAATTTTAGATGGTTAACCTTTTTTTAAGTTCTTTATATATTCTAGACATTAGCCTTCTGTCTGAGGAGTAGCTGACAAAAGTTTTCTTTTTCCCATTCTTTAGGATGTGTTTTTACTCTACTAATTGATCCTTTATAAGTATAGTTTGGTCTCCGTGTAAACAATTGTTTACTTGGCAGGAGGTGGAATATTTTTCTCATCTCTGCTGTGTTCCCACTGCTGTGCTCTGTTCAGTCTTCACTAAAATTTGATGTGAATGAGACTGCGAGAAAACACTGAGCAAAAACAGCTCAGTTCATTCCTCTCTCTGGCATCTGCCTTCTTTCAGAGCTGTGGATTTCCACAGGAGAGGACAATCATTGTTCAGCAGGTTTCTGACTGGTAGAAAATTTGCCCTAATGTTGTGACAGTGTCAGAAAATCTAGTTTTACTACCACCCAAGCCTGATTCTCCAAAAAGCTTTAGCAGTAATAAAATTGATATTGTTATTTCATCTTTTGAGCCTTTAAAACTCAGATGGAAGAAGAGGGTATGAACTCTTAAAACCCCTCAAAGTGAAACACATCAAGACCCCTATTTCATAGTGAACAGTGGAGCCAAACAGATCTTGTACATACTGTACTCAACTCTGAAACTTACTACCTATGTAACCCTGGGCAAATTGCTTACCTTCTGTGGGCCTCTGTAAAATGAAACTGCAATAGTTTCTACCTCAAGGTATTTTTTATAAGCAATTTTAAAAACACCAAAAGTATTTAACACTGTAACAATAGTTACATATTTCTATAAGACAACATAAATGGTCCTCTCTAGTGGTTTATTATTATATAAAAGGGATAGATTTTAAGACAATTAATGTTTTACTTAGTAAACTTTATCTTTATAGAACTCTTGAATTTATAGCAAAATTAAAAAGAAAGCAGAGTTTCCATATATGCCTCACTCAAAATGTGAGAGGGATCTGGTTTGCAGTAATTCCAGTACTCTGATGCAGGAGAATTACAGTTTCTAACTCAACCTGGACAATTCAGTGATTTAGTTGATTTTTTTTTATGTAAGAGAAAAAAGACACATATATGAAAGATACAAATCAAAAGAGACAAACAAATGACAACGGCAAATCCACAACAGCAGCATTACAGGTTTACAAAACAAGATGATAGGAAATTGATGATGGCTGCAATACTGCATATCATTACCTTCAACATGGTTGTTTAGATTAACAGATATAGAGATGTAAAATTGATCTAATCATATGAGTATTAACTGTTCTTTCTCAATAACTAATACATTCAACAGTATAGTCATTTTAGCTATCTTACATATACATAGATACAGATTTATGTCTTTTTCCTTTTCCCTTCCTTCTTTCCTCCTCTTCTCTTTCCTAGTTACTTTTGCTCTTTGAGCAGTTTTTTACCTTTACACAGTATTTATTGTAGATTTTGGATCATATGTACTTTTTCAGTTTCTTACACTAGGGAGACAATATGGTATTTACATATGTGGGTTTGATTTATCTCACTTATGACTATGGTCTCATGTCATGTCCATTTACTTATAAAAGTCTCGATGCAATCATTATTGATAGCTGAGTAGTACTCCACTGTATAAAAATACCACATCTTTTTTATACATTCCTTGATTGATAGGCACTTGGGTTGTTTCCAAGATTTGGCTATTACAAACTGGGTTGCTATGAAGATGGGTGCACAGATATCACTGTGGTATGATGTTTTCAATTCTTCTGGGAAAATGCCCGGAAGTGGGATAGCTGGGTTGAATAGGATCTCTAATCCTAGCTTCTTGAGGAATCTCCACACTGATTTCCACAATGGTTGCACCAGTCCAACCAACAGTGGAAAAGAGTTCCTTTTTCCCCACAGCCCCTCCAGCATTTGTTGTTGCTTGTTTTTTTAAAATTTGGCCATTCTTTCTGGAGTGAGATGGAATCTCAGCATTGTTTTAATTTGCATTTCCCGAATGACAATTGATGTTGAACATTTTTTCATATATTTATTTGCCACTTGTATTTCTTTCTCTGGGAAGTGTGTATTCATCTCAGATGCCCATTTTTGGATTGGGTCCTTGAATTTAAGGGGCCTGTTTTCTTTTCATTCTGGATATGTTTTAGATAGAAGTCCTTTGTCTGATGGATAATTGGCTAAGATATTTTCCCAGTTCGTGGGTTTTCTTTTCACTCTGTTGGAGATTTCTTTTGACATGTAAAAACTTTTTAGTAAGATGAGATCAAAGTTGTTGATTCTGGGAAGTGTTTCCCATGCAGTTTGACTCTTACTCCTGAACTCTCCATCTACTCCTATGTCATCAAGATTTTTACCTACTCTGTCTTCCAGCAAGTTTAATGTTGCTGTTTTAACATTCAGATCTTTGATCCATTTTGACTTTATTTTACTGCATGGTGATAAACATGGATCTAGTTTTAGTTTATGGCATATAGAAAGCCAGTTTTTCCAGCACCATTTGTTAAAGGGGCTGTCTTTCTTCCAATGTGTATGTTTGGCCTCTTTGTCAAAGATGAGGTGGCTAAGTATGTTTGTACTTGTGGCTCTATCTTCTAATCTATTCCATTGATCTTCAGGTCTGCTTTGATTCCAGTACCATGCTGATTTTATCACAGTGGCTCTGTAATCTAGTTTCAGGTCAGGGATTGAAATGCCTCCTGCCTTACCTTTGTTGCCCAGAATTGCCTTTGCTATTCTAGGTCTTTTCTGGTTCCAGATGAATTTCAGGAATGCTTTCTCTAGCTCTGTGAGGTAGGCAAGTGGTATTTTGATTGGGATTGCATTAAATCTGTATAACAATTTTGGGAGAATGGCCATTTTCATGATGTTTATTCTTCTTATCCAGGAACAGGGAATATCTTTCCATTTTCTGAAATCTTCTTCGATGTCCTTCTTCAGAGTAATGTAATTTTCACTGTATAGATCTTTTACTTCCTTTGTTAGATTGATTCCTAAGTATTTCATTTTTTTGAGTGCTACAATGAAGGGCATGGTTTCCCTTATTTCTCTGTCAGTGACTTTGTTGTTTGTGTACAGGAATTATATTGATTTTTGAGTGTTGATCTTATATCCAGCAACATTACTGAATTTGGTTATTACATCTAGAAGTCTTTCAATGGATTTTTGGGGGTCTTCTATGTAGACTATTATATCATCTGCAAATAATGATAACTTTACTTCCTCCTTTCCTATCCTTATTCCCTTTATTTCTTTCTCTTCTCTAATTATTCTAGCTAATGTTTCCAGAACTATATTGAATAGGAGTAGTGACAATGGACATCCTTGTCTTGTTTCTGATTTTAGGTTAAAAATTTTCAGTTTTTCTCCATTTAGTAAGATGTTGGCTGATAGTTTATGATATGTGGCTTTTAGCAGGTTGAGGTAGAGACCATTTATTCAGATTTTCTGTAGGGTTTTTATCATGAATGGGTGTTGGATTTTGTCAAAAGCTTTTTCTGCATCTATTGAGATGATCATGTGGTTCTTGTCCTTGGCCATGTGGATGTGGTATATTACATGTAGTGATTTGCATATGTTGAACCATCCCTGCATTCCTGGGATGAATCCCACTTGATCATGGTGTATAATCTTCCTGATAACTTGCTGTATTCTATTTGCCAATATTTTATTGAGGATTGCTGCATCTATGTTCATTAGGGAGATTGGTCTGTAATTTTCTTTTTTGGTTGGGTCTTTCTCTGTTTTGGTATTAGGGTAATACCTGTTTCCAGGTATGAGTTAGTGAGACTTACTTCCCTTTCAATTTCACTGAAGACTTTGAGGAGTCTTGGCGTTAGGCCTTCCCTAAATTCCTTGTAGAATTCAGTACTGAATCCATCAGGACCTGAACTTTACTTTGTTGGTAAGGTTCTATTATACTTTCAATTTCATTAGCTGAAATTGGGCTATTCAGCAATTTTACATCTTCTTGATTCAACTTTGGTAATCCATAGGCTTCTAGGAATCTGTCTATTTCTTCTATATTATCGAATCTATGTGAGTAAAGGTTTTCGAAGTAGGTGTTGATGATCTGTATTTCCACAGGGTCTGCAGTGATTTTACCCTTTTTATTTCTTATTGCATGAAACTGAATTTTTTCTTTCCTCTTTTTGATAAGGTTGGCTAGGGGTTTACTGATTTTGTTTACTCTTTCAAAGAATCAATTCTTCGATTCTTTAATTCTTTGTATTATTTTCTTAGTTTCAGTTGCATTAATTTCTGCTCTGATCTTGACAATTTCCTCCCTTCTTTGGGCTTTGGACTTGACTTGCTCTCTTCTTTCTCTAGAAGTTTGAGGTGCAGCATTAGGTTGTTTATGTGTGTTCTTTCCATTTTTCTGATGTGAGAGTTTAGTGTCATAAATTTCCCTCTGAGGATTGCTTTCATTGTGTCCCACAGGTTCTGGTAATTTGTATTTGCATTTTCATTCAATTGTAGATATTGTTTGATTTCTTCTTTAATTTCTTCTGTGACCCATTGATTGTTTAGGAGAGTATTATTTAATTTCCATTTGTTTATGGTGTTCTTGTGGGGCTTTTTGTCATTCATTTCCAGTTTTACTGTGCTATGGTCAGATAATATTCATGGAATTATTTCAGTTCCTTTGCATTTACTTAAGCATGTTTTGTGGACCAGTATATTATCTGTTTTAGAGAATGACCCATGTGCAGCTGAGAAGAATGTGTTTATTGTTGTTGATGTGTGGAACACTTGGCACACATCTACTAGGTCCATTTGTTCACAAGTTTGATTCAGTTCTGTTATTTCTTTGTTAATTTTTTTTAGTTGATCTGTCTCTCTGGGACAGTGGGGTGTTAAGGTCCCCTGTTTCAACTGTATTATTGTTCATTTGGTTTTTCATGTTTACTAAGAATTGTCTTACATAGTTGTGTGCTCCCATATTCGGTGCATATATATTTATGATTATAATCTCTTCCTCTTGAAGTTTTCCCCTAACAAGTATGTAGTGACCTTCTTTATCTCTTTTGATCATTTTTGGTTTGAAGTTCACATTGTCTGCAAACATAATAGCTACCCCAGCTTTTTTCTGGGTTCCTGTTGCACGGAGTATTGTTTTCTAGCCTTTGATTTTTAGTCCGTGAGTTTCCTTTTGAGTGAAATGTGTTTCTTGTACACAGCATATTGTTGGGTTTTGTTTCTTTACCCCCTCTGCCAATCTGTTTCTTTTTATTGTTGAGTTGAGACCATTTACATTGATTGATATACCTGATACGTACTGACTCATCCCTGTCATGATATCTTTCTCAGTGACTTAGTGCTCACATGTCAAAATAAAAAGTTAAAAAAGGAGTAGAGATCCAACTAGTTGCAAGTGGCCTGATTTCAATCCCCAGGATCTCAAAACAAATATTGTATTACTGTTGATATTATTGCTATTGTTATTGTTATTCTTGGGTAAACTAAATTGGTTTCCTCAAATGTTCTCAATTTGCCCATGAAGAATTTGATTAGTCTACTGATGGATTACCCTGATTCTAAGAGATCATTGTGTTGTGTGCCTGGATGGTTACCACTCTGAGATCTTTGTGTCTTCACTGCCTACTCTACCAGACATGAATCTGGCCTCATTTCCGACCATACTGGGTAGATCTTCTAGGTACCTGTAAAGCGACTTTAGCCAGCTGTTGGTCTTATGGAAAACCATAAGGATTAAGAGTTCAATCCCTATAATCTCCAGTTCATATAAATGTCAAAACTAGTCTGCCCTGTTTCTCTGCATAGCTTCTCTTTCAACTTGACAGTGTAACAAATGTGGTCTTTTAAAATATATAAGTTGTATCACATCTCTTTCATGTTTGACTATCAGGGAGTAAATACCCAGTGTCAAGTACATTTCTAAGCCCTCTTATACTTACTGATTTAGTGAAATCATAACAAAAATAAATATAATCGTTCCCTCTTTATAGGCTAACGAAATAAAGCACAAAAACATTAAGTAAAAGAGGATAAAAACTAATTAAATTGTGTTGTGCACATATGCCAACTCTCCACAAGGAATGTAAACATTATGTACTGCAAACATATTTATTTTTAAAAATGGAAAAACGTAAAGCTTGTTCAAGAGGACTCACCTTCTAAGTGACTGTGGTGAACCCAGGTAGCATGTCTCCAGAGCCTGTGACTTCAGGACTGTACCAATACCTTTTCAACTGCTATTCATAACATTGTGAGTAAAATCTTCACTATGGTTTTCAAGACCTGCATGATCATGTCTCTGCCCTCTTCGCCTTCCACTTCCCAGTGTCTGAGTTTCATGTCCTCTGTTTACACTTGCCATCTACTAGTTTCTGGTGTGTGTCAACCTCTTCCCCATCTCAAGGCTTTGGTCCATTCAGTTTTCTCTGTCTGTAATGCATCTCCTCTCTTCTCCCGCCTTCACATGTCTGGCTCCTTAAAAGTTACCATTCCAAAGACTTTTCCTGACCTGTGTCTCTAAATAAATATCCTAGCCAGCTCTCCATTCCTGGACAGAATGTCTCTTGACAGAAGCCTCTTCCTTTCATTCAGAGAACTTTTCTCAGTGTGTTTACCAGACTATGCAACTACTTACCCTGCTGTACTTTACTGTACTATGGAATCTTCAAAACAGGTACTGTGTCTGATTTGTTCATCTGGCACCCAACACGCCATCAGGCACAATTTCAGCACTTAGTCAAAGATGGCTTAAAGAATGACAAAGAGATTTTAACCCACACTTTTGCTATAGGGCTTATCAATTTATACTGACTTTTAAAAATATTCTTGAAGCCAACTCTCTTGTTAATTTTATATCTTTTGTTTTTAATCTGCAGTAGTATTCAACAAGGTTTTAATATATAGTATGCTAGATAAAGAGAATGAATAAAGGGGAGAGCCACTAAAGTTGATTTGCCTAGGAAAGCTTTATGGAAGAGATATACATTCAAATGACACATCATTTGTGAAAAATGTTTTTCAAACAAAAGATATGACTTTTTAAGGCTCCTTAGTGAGCAAAATTTCATACTAAACAATCAATCATTCAAGTATAACTGAGAAAATACTATGGATCCTTTCCTTACAAAAAGCCGTGAGTTTAAATCATACAGAAAGGTAAATTTTGCCAAGCACTTAAATAGTCCCAAGGTAATAACACTATTTGCCAAATCCCCATAGTAGCAGACTATATCTACACATATCTTCTTAACTGGATCCCAAACCACTTGATTTAATCCTCCACAATGGAAGCTTCTGAGAATAAATTCTTTTGTAACTCAAATAAGTGACCAAGAAGATAAGTACAAATTAATAATTTGTAATGTAGACTATTTATTTTATCAGCATCAAATTAATCTACATCTTAACAGTCTTATAATAATGCCTAAGACAAAAATCTCTGGAGTCAGAGTGGTGGGTTAGACTCCCAGCTTTGTCACTAACCTGCTGTGAGATTTCATGCAAATTATTTGACCTCTCTAAGTGTCAGTTTTCCTGCTTTAAAATGGGAATAATAATATTACCTCCATGAATATAAAATGTTTCACAGTTCCTGATACACAGACATTCTTCAATAGATATTATAAATTATTAGTAGTATTTTGAGTGTTTTGGGTCATGTTGGAGGTGAGGAATACCAACTTAGCTATCAGGAGATCTGAGTTCTAATTCCAGTTCTGCTACTAACTAGCTATTGGACTTTGGGCAGATTGCTTGATCACTTTTCTTCTTAGATAATTAAGGTTGTTTGGATGTGATGGCAATCTGTCTGCAACATCTGTCATTCCACTGATCACTAGGGGTGATCTGGCTGATTTGGTTGGCTAGGCAGGTGTCCCCTTCTCACTCACTGCTCCATGTGTGTCCCTCTTAAAGTTGCATAGTGGGTCAGAGAATGATGTTCCATGATAGAGGAGAGCTGTTCTTCTGTAGAAGACATACAACTAACTGCACTTCCCTGCTAGAACTTCCAAACAAACTCTCAAGTTAATTAAGGGTATTTATAAGTCCATGAGTTTCAGATACACTATCACTGCAAAATAAACTAACAAAACAGTGTCTGAAAACAATTTGCTGTCTTATGATCCTGTAGGTTGACCAGTGGCAATTGGGAGGGTTTTTGTTTTATTTTATTTGTTTTGGCTCTACGTAGTGTAGTTGAGGTTAGTCAAGTGGCTGAATTTATTTTTTTTTTATTTAAGAGAAAATAGATACAAAAGCTAGAAATAAAAGTCAAAAAAGACAGACAAACAACAACAACAGATCTGATACGATAACATTGTAGGTTTACACACTGAGGTGGTTGAAGTTTGGCAGTAGTTACAATATTGCATATCATTACCTTCCTAGGGGTTGGGGATATTGACAGATACAGACATGTAAGATTCATCAATTCAGGTATATTAACTTTTCTTT
>RJWM01019330.1:0-39294 GCA_004363535.1 Dasyprocta punctata
AAAAAAAATTAAGAACTTTTTCCATTTGAAATTTATTTTCTGAAGTAGTATCCAATTTTGCTGATCAATTTCTGGATGGCTATCCAGGTGTTTTCCCATATATATTGACAAGTCATTATGATTTAGGGTGCTAAATTTAAAGTCATTATGGTTTAGAGTGCTAAATTTAACATATGCAAAATTCTTTTTTACAACTGAATAACTTCTAATTTTAGGTTTTCTAGTTTTATCAGTCTGAATATCTATCCTTGTAATATCTCATTTCTTAATAAGCATAGTTTTAGAACACATTTTAATACTGAATATGTCAAGCATTTAACTTTTTATTGGATATTTATCTCATTTGTTCTTCCAGATAACCTTTAAAAACCATTTTTACAAATTGCAAAATAAAAATGCTTCTCCATTTTGACTGGAAATGTGTTCAAATTTATGGATTCACTTGGCAGTGAGTCGAGTCTGTGGGCAGGTAGAAGAACATTTATTTAAAGAACATGGACTAGTGAAGAAGTAGTATTGGAGTATAAGGAACAATGGTGTGGTTTCATTAAAAGGTTTCCCTAGACACTAAGCTTTTCCCACCCTCTCTACTGCTCCAAGCTACCTGGGAGGAATGGGCTAAATTAATTATTCAATGTGCAATAGCTGGAGGAGTTTTATTCTCTAAGCTCCTGCAGAGAGTAGAGGTTATTTGAAAGCATTTTGTTCTGCTTGGATGTTTACCTCACTGTATTTGTGTATAATGCAGCTATTCCACCAGGATGGTGAAAGCAAAGCAAAACAAACCATCCTTTCCCTAAAAGTTCTATTAATATTATTAAATACCTGCAGTGTACAACCCATGTTAAGTAGTGTGAGCTGTCTGTACTTGGTGGGGCTTGCAGGTCAGAAGGGAAGATAAAACAGGTCTGAGAGGAGTGCATTATAAGGCCAGCAGTTTTGCTTATCTTCATAACTGGCATGTAGTGACAGTGGCATGGTTGCAAAGGGAGAAGTAGTGTTGTGTTGGCAAGTCACCTTTTATAGGGTGGAGGAGATGTCCTGATTTACAAGGCCAGCAGTGTTGTTTGCCTTCATAATTGGCACATAGCGACAGTAGCATGATTGCAAAGGGAGCAGCAGGGTTGTGTTGGAAGTCATCTTTCATAGGGTGGGGGAGATGTCCTGATTTATAGTGTATTCTAATTTTTGTGGTATAAATGTTTTCACCTTGGCCAATTTTGAATTGCCAGCATGAACCCCCTGAAGGCATCACATGGAAGACAGTGTGCTGCCCCGTGGTAGTAGCTGGGACAGCATACCAAGAGAGAGATGGAAAATGGGCTTGGAAAGATGGCGAGTTTCAAAAGGTAGATATGGAGGTGAACATATTATGGGAAAAAGAAATGGCAGGAGCAGAATTTTAGAGTTAGGAAAATAATAGTCTCAGGTGGAATTTGGATGTTTTTCAGTTCTTTGAAGAGACACCTTAGGGAGATTAATCAGGCAGCACTAGGCAAGGTACATCTGAGCAGCAGAGCTCAGAAGGAGGAAAGAACAGTCAAATGTCCAAGGAATAATTCAGATACAAGTGTAACATTTGTCCCTGGTTCTCACCACGCTGGGTGACTTGAAGGGAAATTGCTGAGCAACCTATCTAACCTTTGAGGGGACATTTGTAGAGTTGTTTCCTGGTCTTAGTTACTTTTTTGCTCGTTGCTGAGACAAAATACCTGACGCCCAAGGTTAGGGAAGGAAAGGTTTATTCTTACAGTTTCTCGGGAGTTTCAGTCCATAAGTTGGCTCCAAGGCAGCATGGGATGACGGGGCTACAGTTCATGGCGGCTGCAAGCTACAAGCCGCAAGCTGCACTGTCGAGAGAGAGAGAGAGAGAGAGAGAGAGAGAGAGAGAGAGAGAGAGAGAGAGAAAGAGAAAGAGAGTGAGAGAGAGAGACCGAAGTGGAAGCAGAAGACCCACCTTCCCTTACACTGTATGTCGGCTCCACCCCTGGGCGGGTACAGCAAACCGAACACAAGCAAGCACCAGACTTAGCCCCATCAAAAGTATGTGAGGACTTGGGGGTACATAGCATATCACCTGATACATTCCTATTTTGAATTGCAGAAAAGAATACAAAATTGAATGCATAAGTAAACAAATGTATTTTGCTTGGGTAATTTATTTTAAAAATGTTATCTTTTTAGTGTTTTTGGTTATATCTGCTTCGATTTCAAATGGTAGAAAAATCCACCTAAAGTAGTTTAAGGAATGAAGAGATAAAGAATTTAGCTGTGCTGTTGACGTCTCACTCAATTTTTCTTTTTCTTTGCTTTGCTGGGGGATTGAACCCAGGACCTCATATGTGCTAAGCAAGTGCTCTGCCAATGAGCTACAGCCCCAGGCCCCACCCAATTCTGATATGCTTACAACATCAGGGCACACTGCTCACTCTGCTCCTGCCAGCAGTTGCACTGGTTTGCCTCAGGGTTTTCTTACTGTCACACCCTGCTTGGTACACAAATCTAAGTGATAGAAAATAAATGTTCTCATTTTAGGAGCTGCCCTCACCACAGGATTTGGGGGTCAATACCCTAGTTCCTTTGGCCCTCAGGTGGGATAATCTGGGGCAAGTGTTTCACACTGGTTCCTGAGTTTCCCTGGCAAGATCCAGCTGCAGTTGCCCACAGCGTCAGCTGACTTGATGATATCCTCTTGCTGGCTGACTTCTCTTTCAATCTCTCTTCCCTGTGCTCCTTCCACTTCTCCATGGATCACCTTTTGGTCAAGCCAGTCATACTGCTTATCTGCTTCTGGGAGAACCCAAGCTAGGACAACTTGTGTGTGTAATAACAAAGTCTTAGGTGGGTCTGCTTCAGTCATGGTGGAGTCTAGGGGCTCCAATAATATTATCAAGATTTAGTTTTGCTCTCTCTTTTCAGGGTCATGCTCTTCCTTTGTGGTGGGAACCTGGCAGCCCCAGGTTCACATCCTGGCTTCTTTCATTCGCAGCAGCCTTCCTAATATTTCCATATAAAACTTGAGTTGTGGCATGGGTAATGCACTTACACCGGAGCCAATCATTGTGGTCAGCGGGATGAACCATGTTAAATGGTCAGGGGGTTCCACAGGTGGGTAGGCTTTATCCAAATTCAAATGGGTAACAGGAGGGGACTCTTGGTTTGTCGAGGGACAATCAATCAAGGTGTCACCAGAAGAGGAGATAGGTGTGGAACTGGCAAAAACTATGCATGCACATCCTGATTGACTTTGTCATCATTCTTAGGCATCAGATTCAGAGATGAACTTAGTCTTGATTTTCAGATTTTGTACACGTGACCTTGTTTTTCTTTGATTCCACATGTAGGGAGACCCATCCTCTACCTCTCCCTTCTCATCAGTCCCACCCGCAGCGTCTGCATCTACCCCCTTCCTGTCCTGTGGCTTGTTCTCTTCTAGGCTCTTGGAGCGGGTGGCTGTTTATTAGTGGGCCTTAGGTGTTTTTGTGAGGCCGTTTCTCTTACTCCTTTCACTGTGGTCTCTGCAACAGCACAAAAATATACAGCGGAGTCGCTGAGTGTCAAGGCTGAGATGGTGAGCTTGAGAACTTTGTCTGATTTCTGAAACATCACAGAATATCGTCCTTTCTGTGAGCTCCTACTTTCAGAATATAGTATAATTATGTAAGTCATCTTTCCATTGGATGACTGTTGATACCAGTACATCGTATAATAAGAAAAACTGACTGTAATTTTGCAGTGTATGGTCACAGATTCTCCTTCTTGTGTGTACATTACATCTGTAGGTTGATCAATCCGCTGAGCATTACTAGAGCCTGTAGAAAATAAAAAAATAAAAAAGGAAAAGACTTATCTGTTGACACAATTACCAATAGCCAGATTTTGACCCAGAAATTGAAGTGGTGAAAAGCACCATCCAGTCCTATTCCAACTTCTTCCTTTAGCTGCTCCCTGCCCCTGCCTCTAGGGTCATTACCAGGGCAGATGAAGGTCACAATGGCACACAGGACAGCAGGCAGTCTGGGCTGCATTTTTGAAGCTCTTCCCACTGGGGGAATGGTGCTTGTTCTGCTGGTCCCCTGATTTGTCCCAGCAATGTCATTAAAGCTGTCTACCATGTGACCAAAATAGGGCTGCTACTGCTGAGAGCCTAAAATGTGGTTTCTGCGTATGTGAATTTAGTCATGTCACAGGCTGCCTCTAGTTGCCCTCCTGCCTCATTTCCGCTGCACTTTCTCCTTTTCTTTAATAAGCACAGAACATGTTTTAAATTATGAAAGACCAAAAAAAAAAAAAAATCCACCTCTACTCTCCTTACCCAAAGATAGACATTGTTAATGCTTTTTTTGTTTGTGTCTCTTTCTTTATTTTTGTAAGCAAATATGAAAACTTTAAAGAAATTAGACTTACATTAAAAATTCTTTTTTGTTTAACATTAGATATATGAATATTCCACCACACAATTTAGTTGTATTTGAAAATATGTTTTCTTGGCCTTTCTTTAAATTTTTTTAACTTGTAAATCAGGCACAGTGGTGCATACTTGTAATCCTAGCACTTGGGAGATTGGGAGAAGAGGATTGCCATGAGTTAGAGGCCAGCCTAGACTACATAGTGAGTACAAGGCCAGCCTGAACTACATGGTGAGAAAAATTTTTTAAAAAGTCTAAAATGAAAAAAAGAATGCATTTAGTTGTAGTAAGGTCACTTAACATACGATCTCCTTAATAAGCTTTTAAGTGTTCCATATATTGTTGTTGACTATATGCACAATGTTGTATAGCAGACCTCTAGAGCTTAGTCATTGTATGTGGATCATCTTTATGCTTATTTATATTTATGCTCATTTATGCTTACCTGCCCCAAGACTCTGGTAACCACCATTTCACCCTTTCGTTCAGTGAATGTTAACATTTTATATTTATTTTATAGGTAGAGTCATGCTGTATCTATCTTTCTGTGACTGGCTTATTTCACTTACCATAATGTTTTTAAGAATAATTGATAGTATTACATTGTGTTAGTTTTCTATCTCCATAACTAAATACCTGAGATAACTAACTTATGACAAGCAAAAGTTTATTTGGGCTCACAATCTTAGATGCTCCAGTCAAAGTTTGGGCATATACACTGCTTTGGGACACTCATGGAAGTGCCAAATGACAATGGCAGGAGTGCATGGTGAAATGAACTGCTTACTTCACTTCATGGCCAGAGAACAAAAGAGAAGAGGAAGAGACTGTGGTCCCACAGTTCTCTTCTAGGGCACAGACTCAGTGACCTAAGAACCTCCTTTCAGATTCCATCTTCTAAAAGTTCCATCACTTCCAAGTAGTGTTATCCTGGGAACCAAGCCTTTAACATGTGGGTTTAGAAGAGACATTCAAACCAGGGCATTCTACCAAACTAGTCTTCTGCCCTGGTCCACAAAGGTTCATGTCTATCTCACAGTGCAAAATACATTCATTCCATCCTGAGACCAGGAGATAGAGGGACCACAGGCAGAATAAGTCCAGGGCCTGAATAAATACTAGAGATAAAATCCTAATTGGAGCTCAAAGGACAAAAGACTAGTAAAGCCTACTGTCCTGATGTCAGAGGTCTATGTTGCAACAGTAGCAACTGCATACCTTCATTTTAAGGTGCCTGCCAAGTTTGAAAATGCCAACAGACTGCACTTATCAATGACAAACTGTCCTTTGTGCACCCACCAAAATCACTTGCACCTAAGTCCCTAGATTTAGGTGTTTCTATGACATCCTTCCTTGGAGCTCCTCTTGGTTAGCAAGAACTTCCCTTTGTTCTTTCTAATAAATCACACTCAGTTCCTCCCCCATTGCTGTACATGGACCTCATTCTTTGCTGTCTACAGAATAAGGACCTAGAGATAGGAGTAAATTGGTTACAATCTTGAGTCCTTAAAGTCTTAAGTATTCCAGCATTGCTAAAAGTCCAAGTCCAAAGCCTCCTCCAAGACCCAAGATAAATTTAACTTTGAATCCCTACACAAAACAATAGCCATGACAACAAACCACATCCTTTCAAGACAGAATTTTGGGACAGGCACAGGACAAACATTCCTATTCCAAAAGTGAGGAACAAGCAAATAATAGAAAGGGATCAGCATAAAACAAGACCAAAATCCAGCAGGCTAAACATTAGACACCAAAGTTCCAGGTACAGCTTTCAGGGTACACCATGGCATGAGGTAGGCTCCCAAAGGCTTGGGCAGCCCAGACTGTATGGCCTTGCTGCTTGTAACCCACAACCCCACATGACCTTTCTTTTGGGCAGCTGTTTGTGGCTTCCCTTGGCAGGTGTCTTATACTGCTAACCATAACTTCCTGAAGTCTCCAATGCAATGTGTAAAACTTTATTCTCACAGCTCCTTGCGTTGCCCTGTTGGGCTTGCTTATGGTGATCATGACACTATGGCACACTGTCTGGAATTCCAAACTCTCCTTTTGAAATCTTGGTGGGAGCTGTCATTACCCCATAACTCTTGCATCCTTTATGCCTGCAAAATCAAGCCAAGCTTATTACCAGTGGAGTTGTACCTGAGCCCCCTTGAAGTGAGGTTATAGTGCCTGTGTATGCCTTGCTGACTGAACATGGGAAACAAATCTCATATAGGGCAACTCAAGCCTTTTTGTTGAAATAATTCTACCATGAAAAGCCTGTGAAACCAATTTTGCATTCCTATACCTCTGAGCCTGTTACGGGTGTGGGAGATTTCTGAGATGTCTTTGAAGTCTGTTTCCTATTGTCATGGCACAAAATACGTGGTTCCTTTTCACTGGTGATAGCAGCTGCACTCTCCTTGTCTGCACTTTTGCACATGATCCTATTTGTGACAAACTGCAAATTTTCCAAATTTTTCTACTCTGCTCCTTTTTGCTCTTGATTCTTAGCTAAAGGTAACTCTCATTCCATGCTTTGCTGCCTTGAAATTTAATCTGCCAAGTTAACTACTGCATCATCTTTATGCTCACTCAGGAATGGATAAAATGCAGGAAATGGACAAAATTCATCCAAATTCTTTTCTATGGTGCAACAAGGGCAGCTGTTAATGAAAATCCCCAAAGAGGTCTCATCTTCATCTGAAACCTCATCGGTTTGTCTGTGCTGTCCGCACTTCTCTCAGAAGTTTGGTCATCACCAGAATCACCTGTTAAGCTCTGCTCACCGCATTCCAGGCTTTCTCTAGCCTGCTCCTCCAAACACTTCCCATGGACCAATCCCAAAGGCTCCTCAGCATCATCAAATAGCCTGCAGTTTCACTTCCTGGTACTAACTTTTTTTGATAGTCACCTTTCTATCAGTATGACAAAATAGCTGAGATAATTAACTTACGTTTTAGAGTTTCCAGTTAATGATCAGGCAGACTCATTTCTTTAGGCCCATGATGAGAGTGCAGCATGACAATGGCAGGGAGCATGTGGCAGAGCCAACGGCTTACTTCACCTCATGGCCAGAAAGCAAAAGAGCAGAGGCAGGGACTGGGGTTTCATAGTGCACTTCAAGGAGACTCACTGATGACCTAGGAATCTCCCTCTAGGCCTGATTTCCTAAAGATTTCATCACCTCCACTCGCACCTCACTTGGACCAAGCCTTTAACATGTAAGTTTATGGGAGCTATTAAACATTCAAACAACAGCCATGTATTGCAGACTTTCCTTTATTTAAGGCTACTACTAGTCTATTATATATATTCCAGTATTTCCATATCCTCACTGACACTTGTCTATTTTTTTTATGATAGATTCTGATAGATGCAAGGTGATAACTGATCATGATTTTTGATCAGCATTTTTCTAGTGTAGAGCATTTTTTTCGTATGCCTTTTGGTCATTTGTATCTGATTTTTGGAAAAATATCTATTCAAGTCCTTAACTTATTTTTAAACCAAGTTATTAATTTTTTAACCAAAGAGTTGTTGATGTTCCTTATATATTTTGGATGTTAACCTCTAGCAAGAAGAGAGGTCCAGGAATGACCTCGGCCAACCCTGCTCCCCCAGCTCCCACTTTAGTTCTCAGAATATCTATAGAATGCAACATCTTGAAATGAGGAGCAAATATTCAGAACAATACAGGATGTGTCCTCCTTCCTCCCAGAACAGAATGTCCTGCAGTGTTTGAATTCAGTGAACTAAGTAATGGTCAAGGTATAAAACCCAAGCTCTCAGGGTCTTTCAGATGTGGTGTGCTGTTAGGGACATGCAGATGAGAATTGTTATGGTTTGTGTCTAGGTTTCTGTAGTCATAGGGATTTTTCAGAGGTGGCTGAATCTGGAGTGTGTGATGCTGGGATTAAAGATGTATGATTACTAAATCAGTCCACTGATTAGTGTGGCACTGCCACAATCCTGGTAGTCTGGATAAGATAAAAGGAGCAGAAAGATGCTATTAAATTCCCTCATTGTCTTTGCTGTCTTCTGCTGTCATGAACTGTTGCCCCTCTGCCTTGTGCCATCCTGTCTTGGAGCTGGCTGACTATGGACTGAAACCTCTACAAACCATAAGCTAAATAAACCCTTCCTCCCTTAATTTTGGGTGTTGGGTATTTTATCTCAGTGAGAGAAAAGTAACTAAGATAAGACTCCATGTAGTCTGGGCAGCTTTCTTAGACCCTATTAGGGGATAGCTTGCTTAGGCTTCTGTTTATTTTTGCTGTCAATCTGCAGCAATACATCTGGTTTACCTGAGTTGTTGTGCTAGCATTCTGTCTCACTGAACCCAAATGATAAACAGCCCTGCATGTCTTATCAGAGACAGTTTAAAATATTTTGTCCCACTCTCTAGGTTGCATTTTTACTATGCTGTTTCCTTCATGGTGCAGAAAGTTTTTAGTTTGATATAGTGCTCTTTGTTTATATTTGTTTTGTTTTGTTGTGTTCTTTGGTAAAATCATTGCCTGGACTAATGTCAAGAAGTATTTTCCTATGGTTTCTTCTAGTACATTTACAGTTTCAGGTCTTACATTAGAGGATAAGCAGGGCTTCAGAATGAAAAAGTTTTCAGTCTCAACTAGGTGTAGACAGGGCTTGAGGAAATTGCACATATGTGAAAAAGGACTTTTTCATCATGAAGTTTCCTAAAGTTCAGGAAGATCTGAAAGAAAATATTCTTTTAATTACTTCAATATTAGCCTTCTGACTCTTAGCTTTACCATTTTATGTCTTAAATTTGGGTCTCTGACCAGTCTTTAGGCTTGTCAGCAGAGTAGCATTGTTCTTAGAGTCATGTTATGGGCACATCTTCCAGAGTTCAGAGGAGGAACAGCCTCCTTAAAATGTTCTAGGCCATTAGTTCTCAAGTCAGTGATTGCACATTAAAATTCACTGGAGAGCTTTAAGGAGGTATTGAAGGGATAGAGAAGAGAGGAAATGGGAATAAAAATAATTAAGATGTGTTTTTTACATGTATCAACTCCCAATGATGAATGTAGTCATTGTGTGCTACAAACATGTACTAAAAATAAATGAATGAATAAATGAATGAATAAATAAATAAATAATTAAATGTATGTTGATTGCAGAGTTACAGACTATTGTAGGGACACATTCCAGCATTCCGAATTTAACACTTAAGTGAACAAATTACATGAAAATGAGAATGGTAGTTCTTAAGTAAATCCAAACATAAACAGAGACAGAGTTAGTAATAGCAAGGAAATAAATTAAAGAATATGTTGGAAGAAAGAAATATTTTAAATGTTTCCCTGATTTGGAAAGAACTAATTTTACAAAATCTAACATTGGGATTCAAAATTTAAGTGTGGTACATGCTTATAATATTCCTATAAAAGTAATTACTTTGTTGTATAATAAGTCTACTGGTAATTACCAAGTTTGGCCTCCAAATACTCAGACCTTTACTTTTCACGCAGTTTTCTCCTGGGCTCCAGACTGTTGGAACAGTGCCAGAAGCCAGCAACTCTGAGCAATCAGAGAAAATTTTAATAAGAACTTGGCATTAGTGTCAAGACTAACATTTTTAAATTTACACTTCTAAACTAATACTGATAAAAATTCTATCCTTTGGAATCATAGTAACACAAACAAAATCAAAGGGTCTTTTGAAGTCTTACAGACCAACTTTCTTATTTTGAAGGTATGAAAAAGATCATTAGACCTTTTTAGTTTTGGCAAAACAAACAAAGACAGTTACCATACATACTTCAATACCAATGTCTTTTTATCTTTCCTTTTTACCTAGTCTTCTCACTCTGAATTGAGATGATATAAAAACACATTGAAATGGCTTCTTCTCATAGTATCTTAGATACTTTCTCTATTGATGGGACAAAATACCTGATACCTGCAAAATATGAAGGAAAGGTTTAATTTGGTTTACATTTTAGAAAGTTCAGTTCTTGTGTGGTTGGCAGGCTCCAAGACAGGAAGGCATGGCAGAGGGACACGGTGGAGGAAAGCTGATTATGGCATGGCAGACAGGAAGCAGACGACAAAGGGAGGAGATGAGGAGGAAAGTGGAGGAGATGAGGAGGGAGGTGGAGGAGAGAGGGAAGCCTTCCAGGTCATGCCTCCTCCAACCAGACTCCACTGGATAATAGTAAGTCAGATATAAGTCCCCATAACCCCATTGCCTTTCAAAAGCTCTGCCTATGATCACTTGGGGCTGTAGGGGCCTATCTAGATCTAAGCCATGAGGAGGGATGAAAAACTTGCTTCTGTCTACCCTTTTAGGTTCTTTTACTGATATACGAATTAAATTGACATAAGACAAATTAACAGGAGAAAATCAATTTTAATTGCATACATGTGCATGAGAATCCCACAAAGATAGGAGACTCAAAGAAGGGACCAAGTGGTCGAGACATGTATCATCCTTAATTACAGAAAGAAATAGAGGTTTTAGTTTTGGGGTTGGAAAATTAGAGACAAATTATAGGAAGATGAGAGGAGAAAATGTATGGTAAATAAATGTTGCTTTACCAAGCATATAAAAGTTTCTTAGATGATAAATATCACCTCAGAGTAGCTCTCTTCCTGGTGTAGATGCTTTTACTAATAAACATTTCCTTTACAAAAGGGAAAACATTTTAGGCATCTGGTTCTACATTGGCTGGTTCTCAATTTCTTCTAGTTTAAAATAATCAATACAATAATTAATATGCCACTGGGCATGATGGTGCATGCTAGTAATCCTGGCACTCAGGCAGCTGAGGCAGGAGGATTGCTCTGAGTTCAAGGACAGCCTGGGCTGCATAAGCAAATTCAAGGTTATCTGCAGTACATGGCAAAACCCTGCCTCAAAAAACAAAAAAAATTAATATGCCAAAGTGACATATGCGGAGGTGACGTGTTTTGAACCCCTCACCTGTTTGAACTCTCATCTGCATTGCAAGGGATCTCTCTCTCCTTCCATTTTACCTGAAGGAAGTGGTGATATGCTCAGTGTTCCTGTTGACTTTCTCTAAGTTATATTTGGGAGCTGTTATTTCTGGATGTAGAAGCACAGCAGATAAGGACTAGTTGAGAAAGGATGGAGGAGAGAAATAGTCTTTGACCTACTTTACAGGTAAGCTAGACTTTAAGCTTATGTGATGCTTTTCTGAGAGATCTTTGATTGTGCAATAAAGGTTGTGCCCCAGGAAGGGAAGCCTGGCAAAGTGTTGATAAATACAGCTCCTTCTTGAGGCAAGAGATTAGAAGAGGGCAAACTGACTGGACAAATGGGCATGACCTGTCAATCATGGAGACCCAAGACACATTCTCACAACACAAATTCCAAGCCTTGCACCTGGTACCAATCAGATAGCACTATCTTCAATTCTTCTGGCATGACATAAAGCATGATTTTGAAAGGACAGCTTAGTTATGACATTGGGCTCAAGAATGAGAGATAGGGCAGGAGATACAGCTTAGTGGCACCAAAAAAAAAAAAAAATGAGAGACCCAAAAGACCCCCACCATTGACTGTGTGGCCTCTGTCAGCTTCTCTCAGTGGTCTGCTCTTATTTTGCAGAATGCACTTTTCCTGTCTTAATAAATATAAGTCTTCACAATGTTTTTTGCATGTCATGTTGAGTTCTTTGTTTAGGACCTGAAGAACCCAGAAAGAATCCCTGAAAAGAGTCTACAGGATCCCAGAGTCTGACAACAATCTGCTTTACATTAGGGTAAGATGCCTCCCAGATTCTGTATGAGATTATCTATCAGTGCTACTTCTGTTTTTGTTAGTCTTTATGAATTTCTGTATTTTATTGTATCAATGAGAAGAAAATTAAAACAGAAGAAAACAATAGTGTCATCAACAACCTCGTGACTCACACTTCCTTGCCATAGGAGTTTCTCCACTCCGGGCTTTTACGTCCTCACACCCACTGGTGAGCTCTTAGCTCTAGCATGCTTTTCTCACAGAAACTGAAAAACAAAAAAGTGTGCATTGCATTAAGACACTAGTTTGTGAAAAACAAAGAATTCTGTGGGCAAGCTAGAAATAAATTACCTTAAATAGGCTATTAACAAAAACTTGAACTTTAAGAACACTGTATGTGAAGGCTCAGAAGGAAGTGAGGAACATATTTTTGAAACTGAAGGAAGAAGGGGCAGTGACAAAGTAAAACTTTATGAAATGCTCTCATAGTCACATGGAAAGCAGGACTTGTAAGTGATAAATTTGGATATAGAGTAAGAGATTTCCTAGTAAAGTTCTGAAGGAGCCCTGGGTTTCTCCTTGTTGCTTACAGTGAAATGCAGTAGAAGACAGATAAATTGAAGAAAATATTAAATGGAGAGGAACCAGACCTAAGTCTTCAATCAATCTCTAGTTGGGAAAAATACTAAAATTAAGATGTTGCATAGAAAAAAGCTGAGAGCATGGTCAAACAATTTTTCAGGAAGCTTCAGGAAGGTTAAAAGGTAGAAGCATTCAATCACACAAAGGGATCTTTAACAAGATTAAGGATGTGCCACATAGATCCTTTCAATCAAACCAAAGTACTTATAGGAAGATTAAAGTATTATCTCTCAGCTATCTGAACAACAGTCAAAGATATAGGTTGTCTGGAAAATATTTGTTGGTGTATCTCTTTATTCTCTGATGGCATCAATTTCATAGAAATCCATGGGACACACAAAGTTCTTGAGAAAATTATTTTAGCAGAAACACTACTGGGTTAGACTGAAAGGGACAGAGTACAAAATAAAAGGAGGCTATCAGACCCCCAAATTCTGCTGGCAGGAAGCAGGCTAATGAAACAATTCAATTGCAAATATATTGCCTTTCATGACAGAAGAAGGGTGACTCAGAGGGTGGAACTAAGGACCTCAAGGGTAAACTGATAATAATTCTTGTCTTAAAACCCAATCAAGAAACTTCCCATATTGGCTCAACTGGATTTCAGAGTTTATATGGCCCAGTGGTTCTTCATTGTATTCTCTCTTCTTCTCTTTGAACCAAAATAGTTACAGCTATTATTCATGGCTTTCCATTATGTCTGTTTCAACATTTTGTGATGGATGTATTGGCAGGGGTATGTTACTTACTTTTTCAGTTTTACAGTTTAACAGATGGAAGTGAATTGTGCCTTCATGTTACCATGGATCTGGGTCTTGGCTATCTGGGGTCATTCACCTGCCCAGCATCAAGAGTGTTTGAAAAGCCCATAGATATGGAAGAAATGAGTTTATTTACAGTTTGACCAGATTGGGAGGGGAGCTAGTCTGCCCTCTCTAATGCACAGAAGCATTCTTGAGGGGTCTGAGTGCTGGGTCACCTGGTCAGTAGTTGACAGCTGGATTGGTGTGGCGGTTCTGTCAAAGGCAGCTGGAGCATAAGTAAAGGGTCCAGATGTTTGAGCCGAAACAAAAATCCTTGGCGATTGAGGAACCAAATACTCAAGGAAGCCAAAGTCAGGATGTTGGCAAAAGGGCTCCTAGGCAGGAAAAGATTAGGATAAAAGTCTCATTTATAGTTTTTTTAATTTTAAAAAGAATAAAATAAATTCAAAACAAGATAATAGGAAAGTAACAACAATTAATACACTGTGTATTGCTATCTTCAGAGTAGTTTCTCAGAGTATAAGATATAAGCAAAAGATATTGTATAAACAATATTAGCACAAACCTTTCTTTTCAAGGAACTAAGAGAGACTAGCAGTATAACTATCTTATCTATCTTGTTTATATGCATATATATATTTTTTTCTTTTCTCTTCCTTCCTTTTCCCATTCTCTCATTACAGTTTCTCTTTTCTTTTGAACAGTTTCTTCCCAGTTCACAGTATCTTTTGTATATTTTGAGTCCTATTTACTAATTCAGCTTCTCACACTAGTGAGACTATATGATATTTACACAAGTAGTTCTGATTTATTTTACTTATGTGTATGGTCTTGAGTTGTATCTATTTACCTATAAAAGTCTCATGTTTATCCCTCTTTCTGACTGATAAGTACTCCATTGTATACAAAAAATCTTTTAAAAGGGAATCCTACTAAAAGCAGCTTTTTTTTTCTGTTTTAGCTTTATTTATTTAAGAGAAAAAAGACACAGAAAAAAAGACAAAAAGCAAAAGAGACAAACAAACAACAACAACAAATCCAATACAATAACATTATAGGTTTACAAAACAAAATGATAGGAATTTGACAATGATTGTCATATTGCATATTGTTACCTTCATATTGCATATTGTTACCTTCAAAAGGGTTGTTTAGATTAAGAGATATAGACATGTAAAATTGATCTAATCATATGAATATTAACTGTTCTTTTTCAATAACTAATACATTAAGTAGTATAGTCATTTTAGCGTTCTTATGTATACATGTATACAAATTTTTGTGGTTTTCCTTTTCCCTTCCTTCTTTCCTCCTTTCCCCTATCCCAATTACTTTTGCTTTTTGAGCAATTTCTTACTCTTAAGCAGTATTTATTGTAGATTTTGGATCATACATACTTTTTCAGTTTCCTACACTAGGGAGACAATACGGTATTTATACCTGTGAGTTTGATTTATTTCACTTATTAGTATGGTCTCAAGTCATGTCCATTTACTTATAAAAGTCTCAATGCAATCTTTCTTTATAACTGAGTAGTATTCCATTGTATAAAAATACTACATCTTTTTATCTATTCCTTGATTGATGGGCACTTGGGTTGTTTCCAAGATTTGGCTATTACAAATTGGGTTGCTATAAACATGGGTGCACATATGTCAATGTGGTATGATGTTTTCGATTCTTCTGGGAAAATGCCCAGATGCAGAATAACTGGGTCAAATGGAATCTCTAATCCTAGAGTCTTGAGGAATCACTGATTTCCACAGTGATTGCACCAGTCTACACTCCCAGCAACAGTGCAGAAGAGTTCCTTTTTCACCACACCCCCTCCAGGATTTGTTATTGGATGATTTCTTGATCTGGGATGAGATGGAATTTCAGTGTTATTTTAATTTACATTTCCCAAATGTTCATTGATGTTGAACATTTTTTCATATATTTATTTGCCATTTGTATTTCTTTCTCTGAGAAGTGCGTATTCATTTCAGATGCTCATTTTTGGATTGGGTCCTTGAATTTTTGGGGCCTGATGTTTTTTAATTCTTTATATGTTTTAGATAGAAGCTCTTTGTCTGATGGACAATTGGCTAAGATATTTTCCTAGTTCATGGGTTTTCTTTTTACTCTGTTGGAGATTTCCTTTGACATGCAAAAACTTTTTAATAAGATGAGATTCCAGTTGTTGATTCTGGGAAGTATTTCCCATGCAATTTGATTTTTGTTCATGAACTCTCTGCCTACTCTGATGTTGTCAAAATTTTTACCTGCTTTGTCTTCCAGCAGATTTAGTGTCTCTGTTTTAATATTTAGAACTTTGAGCCATTTTAGCTTGACTTTAGTGCATGGTGATAGACATGGATCTGTTTTTAGTTTTTGGCATATGGAAAGCCAGTTTTTCCAGCATCACTTGTTAAAGAGGCTTTCTTCCAATGTACATGTTTGGCCCCTTTGTCAAAGATGAGGTGGGTAAGTGTGTTTGTAGTTGTGGCTGTATCTTCTAATCTATTCCATTGATCTTCAGGTCTGTTTTCATTCCAGTACCATGCTGATTTTATCAGAGTAGCTTTGTAATATAATTTCAAGTTGGGGATTGTGACGCCTCCTGCCATACCTTTGTTGCCCAGAATTGCCTTTGCTATTGTAGGTCTCTTCTGGTTCCAGATGAATTTTAGGGAGGTTTTCTCTAGCTCTGTGAGGTACGAAAATGGTATTTTGATTGGAATTGCATTAAACCTGTGTAATGATTTTGGGAAAATGGCCATTTTCCCAATGTTTGTTCTTCTTATCCATGAACAAGGACTATCTTTCCATTTTCTGAAATCTTCTTCAATTTCCTTTTTCAGAGTAGTGTAATTTTCACTGTATAGATCTTTTACTTCTTTTGTTAGATTGATTCTTAAATATTTCATTTTTTTGGATGCTATTGTGAAGGGTATGCTTTCCCTTATTTCTCTCTCAGTGAGTTTGTTGTTTGTGTACAAGAATGCTATTGCTTTTTGAGTGTTGACCTTGTATCTAGCAACATTACTGAATTTGATTATTACATTTAGTCTTTCAGTGGATTTTTGGGGGCCTTCTATGTAGAGTATCATATCATCTGCAGGTAATGATAATTTAACTTCTCCCTTTCCTATCCTTATTCCTTTTATTTCTCTCTCTTGTCTAATTGCTCTGGCTAGTATTTCCAGAACTATAGTGAATATGAGTGGTGATAATGGACATCCTTGTCTTGTTCCTGGTTTTAGGTTGAAAGTTTTCAGTTCTCCACTTAGTAAGATATTGGCTGTTGGTTTATGATATGTGGCATTTATCAGGTTGAGGCAGAGACATTCTAGTCCAATTTTCTGTAGGGTTTTTATCATGAATGAGTGTTGGATTTTGTCAAAAGCATTTTCTGTGTCTGTTGAGATGATCACGTGATTCTTGTCCTTGGCTCTGTTGATATAGTGTAATATGTTTATTGATTTGTGTATATTGAACCATCCCTGCATTCTTGGGATGATTCCCAGTTGATCATGATGTATAATCTTCTTTATGACTTGTTGCATTCTATTTGCTTGTGCATTTATGTTCGTTAGGGAGATTGGCCTGTAATTTTCTTTTTCAGTTGGGTCTTTCTCTGGTTTTGATATTAGGTTAATACTTACTTCCAGGAATGAGTTAGGGAGACTTGCTTCCCTTTCAATTTCATTAAAGAGTTTGAGGAGTGTTGGCATTAAGTCTCCCCTAAATTTCTTGTAGAATTCCGCAGTGAATCCATCAGGGCCTGGGCTTTTTCTTTATTGGTAAGTTTCTAATTGCATTTTCAATTTCATCAGTTGAAACTGGGTTATTCAGCAGTTTTACATCTTCTTAATTCAGCTTTGGTAATTCTTACATTTCTAGGAATCTGTCCATTTCTTCTGTGTTATCAAATCTATGAGAGTAAAGTTTTTCAAAGTAAGTATTTATGATATTCTGTACTTCCACAGGGTCTGTAGTGATTTCACGCTTTTCATTTCTTATAGCATGTATTTGAGTTTTTTCTTTCCTCTTTTTGATAAGGTTGGCTAAGGGTCTATCAATTTTATTTATTCTTTCAAAGAACCAATTCTTCAATTCATTAATTCTTTGTATTGTTTTCTTAGTTTCAATTGCATTAATTTCTGCTCTGATCTTTACAATTTCCTCCCTTCTTTGGGCTTGACTTGTTCTTCTTTTTCTAGAAGTTTGAGGTGCAGCATTAGGTTGTTTATGTGTGTTCTTTCCATTTTTCTGATGTGGGAGTTTAGGGCTATAAATTTCCCTCTGAGGACTGCTTTCATTGTGTCCCACAGGTTCTGGTAATTTGTATTTGCATTTTCATTTGATTGTAGATATTGTTTAATTTCTTCTTTAATTTCTTCTGTGATCCATTGGTTGTTTAGGAGGGTGTTATTTAATTTCCATGTGTTTGTGTAGTCCTTGTGTGGTTTTTTGTCATTAATTTCTAATTTGCCCTACGGTCAGATAATATGCATGGAATTATTTCAGTTCCTTTGCATTTACTGAATTATTTTTTATTTAAGAGAAAAAAGACACAGAAAAGAAAGACAAAAAGCAAAAGAGGCAAACAAACAACAACAACAAATCCAATACAATAACATTATAGGTTTACAAAACAAGATGATAGGAATTTGACAATGGTTGCAATATTGCACATCATTACTTTCAGAAGGGTTGTTTAGATTAAGAGATATAGACATGTAAAATTGATCTAATCATATAAGTATTAATTTTCTTTTTCAATAACTAATACATTAAGTAGTGTAGTCACTTTAGCTACCTTATTTATACATATATATAAATTTATGTGCTTTTTCTTTTCCCTTCCTTCTGCCCTCCTATCCCCTATCCCAATTACTTTTGCTCTTTGGGCAGCTTCTTACCCTTACACAGTATTTACTGTAGATTTTGGATCATATATACTTTTTCAGTTTCTTACACTAGGTAGACAATCCCTGGGCTTGCATTTATTTAGGCTTGTTCTGTGGGCTAGTATATAATCTATTTTAGAGAATGACCCATGTACAGCTGAGAAGAATGTATATTCTGATGTTGTTGGGTGGAACACTTGGTACACAACTACTAGGTCCATTTGTTCACAAGTTTGATTCAGTTCTGTTATTTCTTTGCTGATGTTTTGTTTGGTTGATCTATCTTTTTGTGACAATGGGGTGTTAAGCTCCCCTGTTACAACTGTATTATTGTTTATTTGGTTTTTCATGCCTATTAAGATCTGTCTTACATAGTTGGGTGCTCCCATATTTGGTGCATATATATTTATGATTATAACCTCTTTCTCCTCAAGTTTTTCCCTAACAAGTATGTAGTGACCTTCTTTATTTCTTTTGATCATTCTTAGTTTGAAGTTCATATTGTCTGCAAACAAAATAGCTACCCCTGCTTTTTTCTGGGTTCTTGTTGCATGGAGTATTGTTTTCCATCCTTTGATTTTTAGTCTATGAATTTTCTTTTGAGTTAAATGCATTTCTTGTACACAGCACTTTGTTGACTTTTGTTTCTTAATCCGCTCTGTCAGTCTGTTTCTTTTTATTGGTTGAGACCATTTACATTGATACATATGACTGATGTGTACTGACTTATCACTGTCATGTTATCTTTCTGTTGTTGGTTTTCTGTTTAATGGTTTGCCCTGCTTAGTGGTTTCCTTTTGCTGTTGTTCTTGGGATTGTATTTATCTTTGTCTCTGTGTAGAGTGTCTTTCAGTACACTTGGTAGTGTTGGTTTGGTGGCCATAAATTTCTTCAGTTGTTCTTTGTCATGAAAGTATCTTATTTTTCCATCAATTTTTAAATATATGTCTGCAGGATACATTAATCTGGGTTGAAAGTTGTTGTATTTCAGGGTTTGAAACACTTCACTCCAAGCTCTTCTTGACTTAAAGGTTTGTGTTGAGAAGTCTGCTGTGATTCTGATAGGCTTCCCTTCATAGGTGATCTGTTTCTTTTCTCTGACAGCTTTTATTATTCTATTCTTGTGCTATTCCTAATTATTATATGTCTGGGTGAAGATTTATTTTGGTTATAGTTAATTGGGGTTCTGTATGCCTCACTTTTCTGTATATCAGATTCTCTTCCCTAGTTTGGAAAATTTTCTGCTATTACTTCTGCAAATAGTCTTTGCAGGTCATTTGTATTGACCCCTGCTTTTTTGTTTACACCTATCAATCTTATAGTTTCTCTTTGAACCATCTTGCAACTGTTGAATTGTTGTTTCCTGTTTCCTTATTACTTTTAAGAGCTCTTTTCTTTTGTGATTGTAAGCTTCCATGCTGTCTTTAAGGTCTGAGAGTCTATCTTCAGCTTCATTCAAGCAGTTTTGCCAGCTTTCAGTGGAATGTTTAATTTCCTGAATATCTCTTTGAATCTGTTTCATGCATTCTAATTCTGTCTTATATTGTTCATTCAAAGTTTCCATTGTTTTCTTATATTCCTCTGTGTCTTATCTAGATCTTCTTTAGATACATACAACATTTCTTATATGATGTTTGTCATTTCATTTTTTACCTGAGAGATTATTTCTGATCTGATTCCTCTATAGCTTCATGGAGTTGTTTCTTTACTTCAATTGCTATCATTTCAAAAAGTTCAATTGTGCAATTTCATGTGTCTTCCCTTTCAGTGTCTCTTGGGTTTGTTCTCAGTGAGCTGGAGCCCTGAGACTGCCTCTTGGTCTTTCATTTTGTCATTTTCCTCAGGGACCTGTGTCTGACCAGGCAGCCTCCTGATGGATTGCACTGGAATGGTGTGCTGGGTAGAGCTTCAATCCTCCAATATCCCTGTGGCTAGCTGGGGCACACCCCAAACTATGGTGCCAGAGCCTTCTGCTCTGTGGCCTGTGAGACTGGTCATGTGTTCCCCTAATGTACTGTGCTGGGTTGCTCTGGGATGCTGGACTGGACAGAGCTTGGATCCTTCCTGCAGCTAGCAGGGGCACATCTCTGGAGTGTGTTGCTGAGGCCTAGAACCTGGCTGAGTGGGGCTCAGAAGCTCTGCAATCCAGGTGGCTAGCAGAGATGCACCCCCTGGGTGTGGCACTGGAGCCTTGCCCCTGGCTGGGTGGAGTTCAGAGCCTCTATGATCCAGGTAGCTAGCAGAGATATACTCCCAGTGTGTCACGGGCCTAGTGCCTGGCTGGGTGGAATTCAGAACCTCTGGGACCCAGGTGGCTAGGCAGAGCATGCCCCCAGAGTATTGCACCCCTGGGACCTTGTGTCTGGCTGGGAGGAGTTCAGAGCTTCTGGAGAGTGGGGCTAGCCAGAGTGTGCCCCTGGTGTATGGCGCCAGGGCCTTGCTACTGGCTGGGTGGAGTTTGGAACTTCCAGGACCTGCTGCATAGCTAGCTGGGCCATACCCCTGAACTATGGAGCTGGGGCTTTGTGCTCTGATGGGCAGAGCTCAAATTCTCCAAGATTCTTTGGCTATGCTGGTCACTCCCTGATGAACGACTCTGTGGCTCTGGGTTGGACTGGGCTCAGTACCTCTGTGACCTGTAAGGCTGACTGGATGTTCCACTGATGGATTACACTGGGACACTGGGCTGGGAAGAGCTAAAAGCAGCTTTTGCCTCTACAGTTAGAAAGACAAAGGTAGAAAAGGAGAGAGAAGCCAGACTTGGAAAGGTGTCAGGTATGCAGTTACTGTAAGAATTTAACCAAAAGAGTTAAGAAAGCACAGAGGAAGCCAGAAACAACAAAAACCAGGGTCACCAGCCTCCCTCACCCACTTCTGATAAAATACAAAGGAGACAAGGGACAGCCACTTAGGTACCCTTATTTAATATGTAAAAGACACATGCACACCTATTACTATACCAAATACATACATATCCCCTTTACTAAATCTTTGATCTAAGTTAGCTTTCTTTCTTTTCTTCTTCAAGGAACTAAATTTTACATTTAGTAAACTAAAATTATGGGAAAACTTCATGACATTAAATTTCACAATGATTTCTAAGTTCTGACACCAAAAGCACTGAAAATAAAAAAAAAAAAGTAGATACTGGGACTTAATCAAAATTAAGAACTTTTGTAAATCAAAGTTTTTATAAGTCCTCTCCCCACATATACTTATATATCACAAAAGGACAGGAAAAAAACCAAAGGGCCAGGAAGAATATAGAGAGGAACCAAGATTAGGGTCAAAGCCAGACAGCCAATGAGATTGTGGCAACCTCCAGGTGCCCAAATGGTGTGGGGGGAGAGACATGAGTCCTAAAAGGGCATCAGGGACAAGGGCTCTGGGGTATTCATTCACCTTTTCAATACCCCCTACTCTTCCTGAGTAGCTATCTTCCCCCCGTTTTTTTTTCCTCACTCATTTACAAATGAGCCATCTTCTTTATTTTAAACTCCACCTCTTTAATTCCTTATTGGTGCTGAGAATTTATGATCCTGATAGCTTATGTTCCAGCAGAGCAGCCTTGTGTCATCCCTGTCCCCTATCAAGTAGGTATCTGATAGCTCCACCTTCTGGAGGATTACTTTTATGTGATAATGTATAAGAATTGTTTTTCTGATATCAGGTTTGGTGGCATTCCTGTAATTCAAGCACTCTGGAGGCAGAGGCAGGAAGATTGCCTGGAGTTTGAGGTCAGACTGGGCTACATAGTAAGTTCAAGAGCAGCCTGAACTACAAAGTAAAGCCCTATTTCAAAGAAAAAAAAAATGAGATAAATACCCTCACCCTTGTCTCAGAATGCAGTGCTAATTAACCATCTGGGTTGGTCCCTTGATACCTTGATAGTTTTTTTGGTGGCTGGTCTAGTTAGGTCAAGTCCCACATTGGAGGGGAGGTGATAGACCATTGAAAACACTTTCACATACCCTTTTAGTCAGATATGAGCAACAACACAGGTTTAGAAAGAGCGTTCCTCATGAAGTTTATGGAGGGTCCATTGTCTAGTTTAATCTCATCTATTCTATAGGAGATTGAACCTCAAAACACTGGTATTTTGACAGGCAGTAATTACAAAATTTACAAGGAAATGTAAAATAAATTAATGAGAGCAAAGCAAATCTAGTTTGTGTAGTAAAATTGAAGGAAGGAACACAGTATCCAAGATAATAAAAGGAAACCAATTTCCTTGTCATTTAATTCTATCAGAAAGTGTATTTAAGTATATTTTTATAGTTCTTTAAAATGTAAACCAATGTCGATTACCATTTAGGCAGAAAGCACATCACTTAATTGTGCCAAATACTAAGAACTACAATTTTAGTAATCAAGCTGCATTTGCCATTTTAAAAATAGTGAAAATGACTTTAGAATTTCTTAGGAACATACAATAGAACTACAAAAAGTTAGAAAACAAACTACAAGAATTAATGTCTATTTACCAACCAAGAACACATCTTTTGTCACATTTTAAATGTACTTAGCATTATGATTTAGTTTTTAGGTGTTTACGTACTGCAACTGAGAAAATCTCTTTGCTACTGTCAGTCTTTGCTATACTGTTTTTTGAAATATTTAATTCTAAATATATTTCAAGGTAAGGATGATTAAAGAAAGATTTCTCCTTACTGATTAAAAGGGACAAAACTTCTTTTGGTTAAATGCTGTCTTAGTTACTTTTCTCATCACTGAGGCAAAATACCTGACACCCAAAGTTTATTTGGCTCACAGCTTGTAGAGGTTTCAGTTCATAGCTGGCTGGCTCCAAGGCAGGGTGGCATGCAAAGGGGCATCACAGAGGAGAAATAGTTCACGGCAGGCAGAAGGCAGAAAGCAGCAAAGGCAGTGAGCTACAGTGACAAGCAGTGACTCTCTTTATCTAAACTGATTGTAGTTAGGGTTTACAAAGGAAGCCGGGCATGACAGCACTCACCTGCAATCCCAGCACTCGGGAGGCTGAGGCAAGAGGATCACCATGAGTTTGAGGCCAGCCTGGGATACAAAGTTAGTTCAAGGCCAGCTGGTGAAATCCTGCCTCAAAAAAGAAAAACAAAACAAAACAAAACAACAACAACAACAACAACAACAAAACAAAAAACAAGGGAAACAATTTAATACAAGACACACGATCTATAGGACTATTTTATACAATTTACCCAAACTGTCAAATGCAAAAGAGAGCAGGAGATCTGCCCACACACCAGAGACCCAAAGAAGTTAACCTAGGGCCTAGATCCCATGGCAATGTCCTGCAGGAGTCCAGCTGAAGACCCAGAGCCCATGGCAATGTCTCATGCAAGTCTGTATCACTGGGAAGGCCCAAACTTCAGTGTTGGAAGCTAGAAAGTCTGTACTAGCGGGATGAAGAATCTGTGCCTGCAGGCTGAGACATCTTCACTGGAGCCAGGAAGTGAAGATCAAAGTAAGGATCAGAGACCCCCCAAAAGAGTTGCAGCCATCCTAGGAACAGTGAGGTCCTGAGCCCCTCTGATGATCAGAATAGCCAAATACATGTCAGGAAAGCTAGCCTGATAAACTTCTCCAGGAGAGTCAACACCACCTTACCCTCCAGTTCTTCTTTTATGCTATTGGCAACAATCCTTAAGTGGGCCTTCTACATCCAGCACCACACTGATTTAGCTCAGCTGGGTGTTTCAAATTGACCACCAGTTGTCAATCTACCACAACACCCTTAATCCTAGCATCATATCATGAACAATCCCAGCATCATATTCTTCGTTTCAGTATCACACACCTTAGATCCAAACATCTCCAAAAAGCACTACCTATGACTGCATGAGGCTTTGGGAGGACATCTAGATACAAACGAGCCATAACAATGGCTATCCAAAAGGTAGCAGCTCAGCAAAATAATTTAGTGACTTTTGTGGCATGTTAACATAACAGTCATGATTGACTGCATTATATTAGGACAACTAGATTTTAGAATAAGATCTTTCTTATTTAAAAACATTTTTACTTAGACACACAGTCTCCAATCAGAATGTACTTAAATGTTTTACTGAAAAGATATACTACTAGGATATATGACCAATTTACAACGAAAACATAATTCTTAGATCATTATAAAATGATACCATCCCAGAAATCAAACCCACACAAGGTTTACTAGTATTAAAAAAATTGCATTATTTCTTTTAGCCTATTTTAGGCTGGGGCTAAGAAAGGAGACACCGAATAAAATTAAGTTTCTTGAGTTTAAGAATTTTAATAACATTTTAAATGACATTTAATTACAGATTAAATATAATTAATTTAATTAAATATATAGATTTATAAAACTCAATCAATGTCTATTCTTAGTATATTGCCTTATTTATACAGACTCTTTCAAAAAGGATACACACTCCAGGAAAAGAAAAACTTGTTTAAATACTTTAATACTAAATTTACTGAGGCATAATGAGATTAATGCAAGTTACCTTTGTCTTCTACAATTACAAGAGGTGTTCAAAGTGGTGGTCATTAGCTTCCAGGCATTTATTAGTGTGGCTTGGGTCACATGGTCATTGAGATTGATGCACAAGCATTTTCAATTTTTTCTCCAAGGGCCAACAATGTAGTGGGTTTTCTGTGATATATGACATACTCTAGGGTTCCCCATATGAGGGTAACAATATCTGTTGAAAAAACATCATACTGTTTTTCTTTTCCTGGAGCATATATACATTTTTTTGTGGACTCTGAATTTCCAGGCATTTATTGACCAACAGATGGTCATATTTGTATCTCAAACTATAAATGCCACATGTAGATGTAAACATTGCACATTTATCCAGGAAAAAACCCACCTTCCAACAAAATCTCATCACATTTGGAGTTCAAAAGGCTGCAAATTTTTGTTTGCAAGGCATTTTCTGCAAAATAGAATTATGTTAAAAGACTGCATTTTAAAGTACCTAATTTAAGCAAGGGCTGGATAGAAATATTACCAGCTTTTAGGTCCTGGAGAGATTCTTTCCAGGTTCTTTGTGTTCTGAGCAAAGAATGGGACAAGACACACAGAAAATGTAGTGAGGTTTACATTTATTGAAGATGGAAAAGAAGTATTCTCTGCACAGCGAGAGGAAGCCAGTGAAAAAAGACTCACAGTGGCCATGAGAATTAAAAGCAGGGGTCTTTTGTGTACAGTAGCTAGTTCTTAGAATGCTTATCCCCCATGCAATTAAGGCATTTGGGATGGTTGTCTTATCAGAAACTCACATGGGCTGATGTCAGATTTAAGTGGTCTTATCTAAGGCCTACTTGTTTTTGAACCAAATGTAAATGAAGAATTGGTAATGGCTGCCTCTTTGCTTCTTTGTTAGCCCTTTTATTTCCCAGGGAGATTTTAAACGTGTCCCTTTGGTGTCCCTTGGAATGAATGACAGTGACCTGCCTATTTTCCAAAGAAAGAAGTTAAAACAGTAAGCTGCCCCTATATGGATAAGGACATCTATTTGCTTATCCATGTTGCCCAAGGTTACCCAGTGTTCCTTGCAGGAGATGGAGTTGTTTGTCAATGGGCATTGCAATGTGCTCCAGACTCCTTTGGCCTTGTCAGTGTGGGAGGTGTCTTAGTTACTTTATGCATTGCTGAGACAAAATACCTGACACCCACAAGTTAAAGGATAGAAAGTTTATTTCAGCTTATAGTTTGTAGAGGTCTCAATCTATAGTCAGCTGGCTCCAAGGTAGGGTGGCGTGGCAGTGGGGCATTGCAGAGGAGAAACAGTTCATGGCTGTCAAACCTTCTAGGGGATCAAAACTGTGGTGCCAATGATATTATATTAGCAGTGAGGTTACTCTTGGTTACTCTAAAGCAATCAGATTGTAGCAGAAACCACCCCCCTCCCCGCCCTCGTCGACAGCTAGTATACTTCAATTTCTGGTAGTTGCCCAGGTAATTTCCAGTTTGCTTCAGTTCCTGTTACAGTTCCTGTTATTACTGTCTCCTAGAAATGGCTGGTCACTATGATGCATATTGTAAGAACCCATCAAAGATAACCAAATACTCTACTTCAGGACTTCCCACTTACAGACTCTATAAGAATCTTAGAACACCAGGGTTCAGGGCCTGACATTTTTTCTTGAGGTTGGTGCCTGTTGACATTAAATAAATCCATCTCCAAATTCTGGGTGACGTTTGGTGTTTCTGTTGGCTGCTGCAAGATCACATGCTCCTTGGAAGGCAGGAGCATTATTTTTTAGGCTCATGTCAAGTTGTCAAGAAAATATGGCAAGATGCTTTTCTCCAGCAGCCAGAAGTCATCCTATCTGTTGTGAGTGAAAAACCGGAATACCACCCACATTGTCTATCTTCTGGCTCACAATTTTGACTTTGCTGGAGGCTGTAGGAAATAATATTATTAAGATATATGTGAGTGGATTTTGCAAGTGGGAAGGATTTAAATCACTGGTGGTCAGACAATTGGCTATGATGGATAGAGAGATTACTGCTTCCTGGTATCCATATCCTTGTGCAATGAGAGAGACCTGTGACTTGCTCCTAATCAAAAAATATGCAGAGATGTTGGGATGTTACTCTGTTATTGTGCTACATTAGAAAAGATTCTGTCTTGGCAAAATAGAATAAGAAATTCTTCCTGCTGGTTTGACAATATAAGTGACTGTGTTGAGGAAGTCCTTGGGCAGAGGACAGCAGGGGACCTCTAGGAACTGTGTATAATATGTAGGAAATAAGAACTTTCAGCTGACAGCTAGAAAAAAAACTCAGGGTCTGCAGTCATACAGCTGCAAGAAAATGAATTCTGCTCACAGCTTGAGGGAGCCTGGGGATGCATTCTTCCATAATCAAATGTCGGATTAAAAAATGCATCCCAGGACATACCTAATTTGGAGCCCTGTGAGATCCTGAGCAGACAACCTTGTTAAACTGTGCTGAGCTCCTGATCCACTAAAACTGTGAGATAATAAATGTGTGTTGTTTTATACCACTAAGTTTGAGGGAGCTGCTTATATAGCAGTAGAGAAGTAATTAAGCACGTGCCATTTATTTAAAGTATTTCACAGGTGTATGACTGAATATATGTTCTATACCATCTAAAATAGAGCCTGACTCTTGAAGTGTTGGTTACAACAGGTCTTCCATGGTCAGTTTTTGAAAAGATTGCACCAGGAATAGATGACAAGGCACCAGTTTAAACTTCAAGTTAAATAGTTTCTAATGGGATTATATGAATAGGGGAAGAACAAAATCAGTCATATGAATCACAAAGATTAAACAATTTTTAAATAGTAGATGTGTAGGAGATGATGACTCTTGCTTTTAATCTCTTTGTTGGTGAGGGAGTCCTTTTAAACAACTGATGATGGTTATAAATCCATTCTTACTTATATACATGGAAATACATACAAGTTCGACAAAAAATATGAGTTTCCCATATTAGGAGTTCCAGAACTACAGGAATGAAGAATAGTTGGGTGGTTTCCATAATGATCTTTATGAAAAGTAATGAGTGAAATTAGATTACCTATGGGTGTGTGAACAGTCAAGGGAGTATTTATATAGACATGGAAAATTGTAATTAAATGTGGAAGCAAGGGAGGCAGGTGACTAGTGATGATATTAACACTTTATATTTCTTCTCTAGAAAAATAATGTCATTAATACAAATACCGTGCAATTGCAGAATAAGACAAAGACTAGGAGAGACCATGAATAAACTTCTATCACCTCTAGATACTATGTAGAGATGTCTCTCTCATTTCCTAACTATGGTTATTCAAGGCCTATGAGTTTTCTACCAGTAGATTTCAGGGTTAGTTTATCTCTCTCTCTGTAAATGGCCCTACAAGAGAACTTTCTCTAGTAAGAGATCAGCCCTTTCCTAACCTGTTATAGACTAAATTGTGTCCTCCTAAAATTAATATATTGGAGCCCCAACCTCTAATATTTAAAAACAAGACCTTTAGAGAGGTAATTAAGGTTAAATGATGTCATAAGAGTGGGATCCTAATCCAGTAAGACTGTTGCTCTTGTAAAATGAGGAAGAGATTTCAGGAATGCTTCACATAGAGAAAAGGCCATCTTACACATGAAAAGGCTATCTTACACATAGATAAGATGGCCATGTGTAAGCTGAGAAGAGAACCCCCTGAGGAAAAACCAAACCCCTGGACACCTTCATCTTGGACTTTTAGCCTCCAGAACAGTGAAAAAAATAGTTTTGTAGTTATTTAAGCCACCTAGTCTGCAGTATGTTGTGGCAGCCTTAGCACAGTAATATACACTTATCCAAGGAACCACAAAGACAAACTTCTTGGTTTCCCAAGATTTATATTTAGTTTCCATGTGTACCTAAAATACTTCTGGTATTTTATAGTTGAAAGATATCTTTTCTTATCCCAGTGAAGGTATACTGGAAGCCCCTTTTTTGTGCTTGTATGGTACTCTATCCATAGTACCTTCTTTTCATATTTTATTATGATTTTATGTTTTTGTCCCAAGCATGTCAAGAAGGCTATGAACTCATTGAGGTTAGGGACTATGCCTTAGTCAATATCATAACCACTAGCAAGGACCATAGTATTTGTCATATGGTAGGTCAAGTTTCCCTTATCTCAACCTCGTCTCATATCCTCAAAAGTGGCTCTAGTCAATAGGTGTTTCCATTACAGAGATTCCTATTAGAGATTCATAGCAGTACTTTCAAGCTCTCAGAGACAGCTGTGGCAATTTTATTAGTTGATGAAAGCAACAGCTGCCAGAGATAGTGCTTCCTAGGAGCTGTTATTGTGAATCACTCCTCCTGTGTTTCTCTTTTTCTGAATAACCATTTTGTCCCAGATCTGAATGATCACTCAGTTACACTGTAGGATCATCTCATGTGGAGGTAGTTTGTTTTAGATGTGGTGCTGTACAGATTTCCCAAGAACATGAGGTTCTTCAACCTCCTATCATGTCACACTATATTAGTTGCTGTTCCCAGTCGGTATTTCCATCAATAGCTCCGAAATCTTATTAAAACCCCTAGAAACAGTTAGAAAAAATACCCTGGATTTTGATGTTTACATGCTCAAAGTTCATATAAGTGACCATTGTAGATGGAGATGATCTCCTTCATGTTGGAATTCTAATTCCTGGAAGACAATAATGAGCTGCTGAGATGAATGGTAATTTAGCTTTACTGGTTGTTAGAGGTGCTGTTGCTACCTAGACATCTGTTCATATGCTAGCCAGTTAGCATAGCTTTCTATAGTACCTTTATAAAGAAAGATTTGATGTACATGAATCTTAACTATGTTTTTTTTTTTTTTTTGGTGGCACTGGGGATCAAACTCACAATCTTGCACCTGCCAGGCAGATGCTTAAGCTGCTGAGCCAAACTCCCAGCCCTCTTAACTATGTTTTATTCAACAGAGAGTACAAGTTTCTTAAACAGAGAAGGTACAAATACATGCCACCTTATCTCAGGGAGAGTGATGCCAGTGATATGACATATTGGCAGAGATCCAGATTACCTTCCCTGAGTAGTGTTAGTAAGGTGTATGGGTGTGGTCTTTTTGGAACCTTATGACTGATATGTTTATATACCTTTCCTGAGTGAAACCTCCTTTTCCTTGTTTTACATTCTCAAGCACAGCCATGTGCATCAGTGTAGCAATTTTGATATTGCTCTGTACTCCCCTGGTCCCAACACCTTCAGGTTAAGGGAAAAAACATTTCCTGATCAGTCTGTTTAAATCACATCTAGCCGAGCATGGTGGCACACGACTTTAATCCCAGCACTCGGGAGGCTGAGGTAGGAGGAGTGTTGTGAGTTTGAGGCCAGTTTGGGCTACAATGCCAGCACAACGCAGGCCTGAGCTACATAGTGTGACCCTGCCTCAAAAAACTAGGGCTGGGAGTTTGGCTCAGTGGCTTAAGCGCCTACCCTGGCAGGTGCAAGGTTGTGAGTTCACTCCCTGGTGCCACAAAAAAAAAAAAAAAAAAAAAAAAAAAATCACATCTTTTATTCTATCTTTTAGCTTCCTATTTATTGTTATCATAGCACTCATCCTAACTTGCATAAACTTTTTTTTTTTATGTCTGCTCATCCTATCTCTCCTATTAGACTATCAGAAACCTGTTGTCAGGTACATTTTCCCCTTGGGATCGCATCTTTGGTATCTAACTCAGTGCCTATGACCTGTCCACAAATAAATGTAATCTCAAGCATGATTATTGTTAAGAGGTTTTAGGGTTGGCAAGGGTGAGCACAATTGCCTTCAGATAGCTGTGAATCAGGATGCAATTTTAGTACCTAAAATGGGGAATACAGAGTCTTTGAGGCAGAAGGAATGGCCTAAGTGAGAGCGGAAGTGATAAGGCAAAATGTGTTTTTAGAGAAAGCCTGGTCTCAGGAGGCATTGTGGGGTGGTTTTGAAGAGACCAGAGACAGTCTGGAATACCAGTCTGGCTGCACTGCTTGGGGCAGGTTAGTGTAGGTGGGCAGGCCCTAAAGGTGTGTGTGTGAGGGACCTGGAGGACTGCAGTCAAACCAGCTGAGGAATGCTATCCTGACCCATCTCTTTACTGAGTGATGTGGAGGGGGAGGGGATGAGGTCATAAATAGTCCATGTGAGGTGCGTAACCAGCATCTACTGCTGGAGGAACTGGCTTACTTTCTGAGCTCTACCAGGAGACAAAGTTCAGACAATGAGCTATTAAAAAATATTTGCTTTGTTCTGAGCAAATTCTAATTTTCTCTACTGCCCAGTTACCTCAGGTACTAGATACAGCGGGTAGGATGCTTCTGTGAATGAGGCCTGAAAATATTCCACCCCACTCCACACCACATCATGACTCTTTCCATTCTTTGAGCCCACCAATGGGATGATTTTCCACAATATAATCAGTAGTTTCTGGTCAGAATTGAAAGCAGCCTGGTGACCCCTAAACTTAGGGCTGGTGTCTAACATAAGGGTAATCTTGTGGGAAACCGTTACCCTTTATGTTAGACACCAGGCCTCAAAGGACCACTCGCAATTCCTATGTTCCTGCCTCTTCCCAACTGTGTTTATAGGTCTGTCTAGGTTCTTGCAGCTCAGGCTGTTTCTTGACAGGCTGCTGGGCTTTCTTTTTTTGGTCCCTTCGCTCTCTATGAGTTCTCTGAGAGCCCAGAAATATAGATCCCTGGCTGTAATTGTGAGTTGATGAAGATGATAAATTTGGATTCTTCCTAGAAGTTCACTGAATAGCATCCATCTGTTGAATAATCATTCTGATTACACTGAAGACTAAGATGAATCTCCCACTGGGAGGCTGTTTGGAAGATTCTAGTATGAATCAATAACACAGATAGTGTTCTTCTAGGGTAGAATAGAATCACAACTTCCCATTCCTGCACAGAGACTCAGTGAAATTGATGACCCACTGAGCCTTGCTGGTACTTAGAGGAAAGAGAAGATGGGTTTCCTGGAGGATGAATGGTCAGGAACTACTTGTGTCAGGCATGGCTGGCTCAGTTTTCAATTCTTTCCTCTGATTGTGAGACCAGACTTCATTGATTAATAGCACGGTTTCCCACAAGATTAGCCTTACGTTAGACACCAACCTTAAGTTTAGGGGTCACCAGGCTGCTTTCAATTCTGACCACCTGGCAACAAGTTTGGAGGTTCCAATGTCTCCTCCTGCTTGATAATTCTATAAAACAACTCACAGAACTCAGGATAGCACTACACTTAATACTAAAGTTTTGTTACAGTAAATGGCTACAAATCACAATGATCCAAAGGGAGAGATGTACAGGGTGTCATCTGGGAGGATGCCAGATATGAAGCTTCTAGCTGTCTTCTTCCTGTGGAGAACTAGATGATGGTATTGGCTCCTCCTGGCCATCTTGTTTGACAGTATGCCAAAGGCTCACTAGAGCCTTTGGTGCCCAGCTGGGACTTGATCACATACTGCCCATGTGACTGATATTTATAACTTTAGCCTTTGGTTCTTCCAGGGGTTTGGCATGTTCTGAAACTGATTGGCAGCTAAAGCTCTCAGGCAAACAGTGGCCCTCTTAGTAGGCAAGATATTCCAGGGGCCTAAAGATCATCCCCCAGTGTCTCAGGGCAAAAGGGCAGGCTGCTTATGGGGAGATCAATTACTTGCTACATAAGCCCCCAAACACTAGCAGACATGGTATCTCTCCATTCCAAGACCTCCAGGACTCAGAGGTGACACAGTGCCAGATTGAGTTCCTCCCTACAAGGAAGATGAAGACCCTCCTAGCCCAGACTAGGGCAGGCAGGCCTGGCTTCTATTGTTGAAGGTTTTGCTCCTGCCTTGGATACTTGATTAATCATGCGTATGGTCCCTGAAGGTTTTTTTTTTGGCACTTTTGCTTCAAGACAGGATAGGGAGTTGCTGGGAGGACTGGCTAACAGTGGATCTTGGCAAATTCATGTCAATCTTTATTCCTTGCTTTCTCCTTCATACCTTCAGCCCTGTTCCAAAATGACAGTCCCATATTCTCAAGGGAAAAATTAATTACTTGGTCAGGATGAACAAAAATATAGAATTTTCACTATGGACATACATGATGCTAGAAGTTGAAGATAAGAATTGCACTTTACTGGACTTTACTTTGCAGTTGAGCTGCCCCTACATAGGTTCTGTTAAAATGCTGGAGTGCTTGTTCCTTTACTTGGGGTCTTCCTGCAGGAGGCTCTTAAGGTGTGGCCTGGCTCTTTCCTCTTTGGCTGACCTAGGATCCTCTCTGTTTCGAGATAGGCACCTTGCACTATAGTTCTGCACTTGGTTTTCTGCACCCTGGTGCCGAAACTGTATCCACTCTCACTTGACTTTCACAAAGGTTTTCTGAAGGATGATTATTGGCAATAGAAATATATCCACTGTTTAGGGTATTACTGATGCTATAAATGGTGCACTGACTTCATTTGGTAAATCTCTTTATTTCAAACTCTTGATTGAAAACTATTTTCTTGTTGACTGAACTATTTCCTTATCTTGTCACATGTGTTTAGTTCAGCAACAAAAATGTAAGCTCAGTAAGGTCAGGAATCTTGTTCTATAATCATACTTGCTCATTTTTTGACGAGTGGATAATAAAGAATATCTAGAAGATATTTCTTGAACATGAGATTATTTGCTATATTGAAAATGGGATGAGAAAGAGAAAACCAAGCAGCATATAGACTATTGGTGATCACTAGTTGTAACATGTCAACTTGACTGGATTAATAAATGTCTTCTTTTGAGAAATATTATTCATTTTGATTTCCCATTTTTGACTTGGTCTGTTATTTTAGAGGATTGAATTTGTTTGAGTTATTTATATATTGTAGATACTAGCCTTCTGTCTTGGTTACTTTTCTCTGATTGTTGAGACAAAATACCTCATGTCCAAAATTAGGGAAGGGAAGGTTTATTTCTTACAGTTCTTGGGGGTTTCAGTCCATGCTCAGCTGGCTGCAAGGCAGGATGGCATGGGTGGGGGCAGCCATTTATGACCACTGCAAACAGCAAAGTGCCAACAGAGCCAAAGAGGGAAAAAGATGCCTTCTTCCTGTCCTTACACTGTATGTCGGCTCCACCCCTGGGCAGGTGCAGCACTCACACCATCAATCCCAGACAACAAACCAATCATGAACGTGAGACTCAGCTGTGTCCATGATTACATGAGGCATGGTGGGGCCGTCTGAACATAGACCCTAACACCTTCTGTCTGAGGGGTAGCTGGCGAAATTTTTTCTGATTTTGTAGGCTGTCTTTTCACTCTGTTAGTTGTTTTCCTTGCTGTGCAGAAGCTTTTTAGTTTTATATAATCCATTTATTGATGTTTGATGTTATTTCTTGTGTGGTTAGTGTTCTGATTAGAAAGTCCTTTCCTATGCCTATGTCTTCAGGAGTTTTACCTATTTTATTTTCCAGCAGTTTCAATGTTTCTTTTTTAATATTTAGATCTTTGATCCATTTTGATTTTAGTTTAGTATTGCGTGAGAGATATGGATTAGATTCATTCTTTGTATGTGGATAGACAGTTTTTCCAACACTGCTTGTGAAAGAGGCTATGTTTCCTCCACATTCTTGTTACTGTTATGTGTGTTATGGATTAAAAACTGGTGGTCAGCTTAACACCAGCTGAATTACATCAGTACGGTGTTGAGTGTAGACAGCCCACCTGAAGAAAGTTGCCAGCATAAATAGAGACGTGGAGAAGAGTGAGGCGTTGTGGGTTCTCCTAAGTGTTGCTGTTTTGAGCCATTGGTTCTCCTGGAGGAGCTTGTCATGCTGGCTTCCCCAATATGGATTTGGCCATTATTGTCGGAGCTTCTTGGGACCTTATTGCTGATGGTGGCTGCAGTTTGCTTTAGCGGGGCTCTGCTCCTTACATTGAACATTGCTTCCTGGCTCCGGAGGGGAAGGTGGGTGCTGGAGAAGCTTATCACGCTGGGCTTCCTGACCTGTACTCGACTGTTCTCATCACTAGAGGAGCTCGGGACCTCATTGCTGCTAAGGATGGCTGTGGTACTTTTCAGGGGAGCCCTGGTCCTTATTTGAGTGTGACTTCTCAGCTCCAGTGCAGAACCCTCAACCTATTGGCACAGCTCCTTCGCCCTACTGGCATAGACTTTCTAGCTTCCACCGCTGACCTTTGACCTTCCCAGCGGAGATCCATAAGATAGACTGGTATGAGTCCATATCACGGGCTCTTAGATTTCCAGTTGGATTTGTGGGAGGCATTGTCATGTGCTCTGGGTCTTTAGCTGGACTCACGCATTTGACTGAATCCAGGCTGGGATCCAGGCACTTGACTGAATGTTCTGGGTCTTTAGTGTTGTGGACACTGCACTTTCTTGTGTTTAACTCTGGGTAACCATCATAAAACATATTATAAATTCTGTGTCCTGTATGCAGTTGTTCTCCTTGTAACCCCTGACTATAACAATGTCCAACCTCTCCTTTTTGTCCTGTGCTCTGTCACCTTTGCCAATCTTTGGTTTCATAAAGCCATGTTCTCTCCTCAGCGTTATTACAGTCCATCTCTGTGCTGCATCACTTCTGTATAAATGTATAAGATACTATACTATCATCTGCATTGTCTCACGCATCTGATAAACTGTCCCTAGTTTGACAAGTTTCTTTTTTCTTTTTTTTTTTTTTTGGTGCTACTGAGGTTTGTATTCAGGGCCTCCACACTGAGTTACATTTCCAGAACTTCTTTATTTTTTATTTTGAGACAGGGTCTCACCAAATCACAAGGTGGGTTTGAACTTGTGATCCTGCTAATTCGGTGTCCTGGAGATGTAATGAAATTAGAGCTCTGATCAGGACTGCCATACCAAGTGAGTTTCCTTGTATTTTCTCACTGACTTCTCTATCCTGTCTCTTTTCTCCCTCTCCTAGCATTAAAAAGAAATTGTGTTTTATTCTTATTTTTAAGGAATGTGTATTCACCATATGTAACTGGGAAACAGAAAATTTGAAGAAGAAAATAAAAATCACCTTTCGATTCAAACATGCAAAGATGAGTTGCATAACAACTTGGTATATTAGATTTTTCATGTGTATATTAATTGTACAAATCTATGTATGAAATATGTGGTATGTTCAATTTTATGTATTATATATTTTTTCCAAAACAGCAAGAGTGTCTTTAGGTGCATGGTATGGTTTTAATGGCTGTATTTGTGTAGAAATTGCCAAGATTTATTTAACTATTATACTACTGGCAGATATTTATGCTTTCCCAAAGTTCTGATATAATAAAAAGTAAAAATAAAATATCTCAATATAATTAATTATGCACAGTTATGATTATTTCCTATAATTAAATTCATAGGAACAGAAAAATGGGAAAAGTGTACCACCTCTTTCTTTGCCTTTTCCTCTTGTGTGGGCGATGCTCAGAACCCAAAGCGAGTGTACTTTTCATCACTGGACCTTTGTATCTTCAATCAGAAGCCTTCAATGCTCCAATGCACTCCTGAGCTCTTTATTGAGGCATTGGCTATTTATAACTTTTCTTTAAAAGCTGTAGCTTTAAATTACAATAGTGATTCATCAGACTGTTATCATCATATAATACAGAGATAGGTAAAAGAAAAAACCCAGTCTCTTCTCTAGCTTACCTTCATCTTTCTTCTGACAACTCCATATTCCTCACAGAAACATTCATGCAAATCCCTGCATACTTTCCTAGAGGATTTTATATATATAGGCTTTATTTTGTTTTTCCCTTGTGGAATATTTTTCAACTTTCCTTCCCCAATATATCTTAAGCACTCTTCCAGCTCAATGTGCCTTGAATTAATACCTTTTTTCTAATAACCGCACAACAGTTTTAATATAGCAGATTAGTAGTCATTGCATCAACAACTTATGGGGGACACTGTTGTATCTCTTCTAGTCTTGGTTAGACTCATGCATCTGAATCAACTGTAGCTCAGTACAGGTCAGTTTTACTGGTCTTGGCTGGGCTTTCTTACAAATTTGGGGCCTTAGCTGGGACCCACTGACTTGGTTCTGGTCCATGTGGTCTCTTGTTCAGGAAGCAGCCTTGGTTTATTCACATGTTAAACCAGAGCTTTCAGGAGAGTAGGCTTGAGGATGCAGAGTACTGAGAAATAGACTTCGAACTTGCACACTGTCACTCACCTCTGTTACATGCAGTTGGTCAAGGCAAGTCACGTGGGTAGCCCAGATTCAAGGATTGGGGAACCAGACCCCATCTTTTCTTTACTTAAAAAATTTTTTTGGAGACAGAGTCTTTCTATGTAGCGCAGGCTGAACCCAAACTCACCATTGTTTTGCCTCAATCTCTCATGTTTCGGGATTATAGGTGTGTACCATTATACCAGACTTTAGACTTCACCTTTTCATGGAAGAGCAGCAAAGCCATGTTGCAAAGTGCATGGCTGTAGGCAGGCAAATATAACTGTGATTATTTTTTGTTTTTTGCAATCTACCACATATGCATATTCCATTATTTATTCCACCAATCTACTAATGATGGGTACTCAAGTTATTAGTATTGATTTCCCTAGACTTTCACTGAATAGTGTTGAATTAACATCCATAAAACTTGCACTAATTTACATATTTATCAGCAGGGTATGAGTTTTACCACATTCTTATTATCCTAAGACACTTTCTCTCCAAAAGATGCATCATTTTATTAGACAAAAATACTATATCATTTCTACTTGATCTTGGATTTTCTTAATTATTTGTGAAGTTAAATTTATTTTTCAATGTTTATTAGGCATTTTTATTTTTTTCTGTGAATTGTCTTTTCATGTCATTTGAACACTTTTCAATTGAGCTGTTAAAGTTTCTTATTTATTCATAAATATTCTTTATATTTTTAGAAGGTAACCAACTCTGTTCTAAAAGCACAAGAATATAGACTGTTCTACAGGCCATCAGGCCAATGATTTCTGTTATCCAGAGTAGCTGAATGTTTTTTAGTTCTTTGAGTCCAGAGAAAATTGTGTTCACATCATGTTGAGAACAAATCTTGGCAGAACTCTGCTATACGTTTTTCTTTCCATAGCAACTTCCTTGCCTCTCATGAGTAATATTAGAATCAATTTTCTTATTTTTCACTTTTTACAAAGGAGAAGCCCACATATTAAAAATATAGTGGAGAATTTAAAAAATACTAAGGTACAGAAACAAGATACTTTATCTTTTCATGATATTTTAGGAATATAGATTCAACTTTTTATAAGCACAGCACAGGGTAGATGGTGATGGTAGTGGTGGTAAGATACAAATTGGACAAATTTCCTGACATGGAAAATTTAGAGTTGAATATTGCTTTTGAATTAGTGGGTTCTATAAGGACTCTGAGAAGTCAGGCATAGTGGTACATACCTACAATCCTAGCATTTAGGGAGACTAAGGAGGATCACAGGTTCAAGTTCTGCCTGCCAAATTAGTAAATCCTATGAGAAACAAAAACCAGTACAAAACAAAACAAAATTCCTTGAGAATCCTCATGTGTACCAGGCATTGTATAACTGCTCAAATAGTAGTAAGTATAGCATTATAGCTGATAGTTATTGAGTGCTTTGACTATTTCAGGTACCATGATTTTTAAAATATATATACACATATGTTTATATTTGTCTTTATATGTGAAATATATACATGGATGTATTTTGATTAATTAAGAAGAGACTCAATTAAAACTAATGCTATATTTGTAGTACTTTTTCAGTTCATAAAAGTTAAAAATCTTACTGGACAAAATTTTGGGCTTTCAAAAGGAAGTCTCTAGGTTCAAAAGATTGGGACCCATTCACCAATAGATAGGACATGGGATGAAATATCTTTGCTGAAGATTGACACAAGATGAAAAGTGTGTGTGTGTGTGTGTGCCTGTGTGTATGTGTGTGTGTGCATGTGTGTGATTGCAGAATAAGATTTAGGAATTAGTTATTTGAACATGAGCCTTAATCTCAGTTTCTGGTCCATAACCTGAGTCTATCTCATGGTCTCCATTTTTGGTGCCTATTTTGAGATTTCAGGCCTGGTAGGAGGATGAGGATTCCTGCTGGGGCTCACTGAGGAGTCTTTACGACTGTCTGCTCTGAAGACTACTTTCTGGGTATGTGGTGACTCACTCAGTCCTTGTGGGCTCTTCTGGGAGTTAAGAGCCAGGCCCAATCTTTCTTAATAGCTGAGTAGTACTCCATTGTATAAAAATACCACATCTTTTTTATCCATTCTTTGATTGATGGGCACTTGGGTTGTTTCCAAGATCTGGCTATTACAAATTGGGTTGCTATAAACATGGGTGCACAGATATCACTGTGGTATGATGTTTTCAATTCTGGGAAAATGCCCAGAAGAGGGATAGCTG